>PVIH01010696.1:0-73602 GCA_004025045.1 Sigmodon hispidus
CCACTGCAGAACCCACTGCAGAGACCCACTGGAGAGCTCCACTGCAGAGACCCACTGCAGAGACCCACTATAATCTCACTGCAGAGACCCACTGCAAAAACCCACTGGAGAGCTCCACTGCAGTGACCCACTGCAGAGACCCACTATAATCTCACTGCAGAGACCCACTAGAGATCTCCACTGCAGAGACCCACTGCAGGGTCCACTGCAGAGACCCACTGCAGAGACTCACTATAATCTCACTGCAGAGACCCACTGTAATCTCACTGCAGAGACCCACTGGAGAGCTCCACTGCAGAACCCACTGCAGAGACCCACTGGAGAGCTCCACTGCAGAGACCCACTGCAGGGTCCACTGCAGAGACCCACTATAATCTCACTGCAGAGACCCACTAGAGATCTCCACTGCAGAGACCCACTGCAGAGACCCACTATAATCTCACTGCAGAGACCAAGTTGGATATTCCTCAGTTGGCACCTGCAACTTAGGCCTCAGAAGTGTTCTGAGGTAGGAAGATTTCTTTCCTGAGATGTGAAAAGAGGAAAGGAAGTGCTTGGGTCCCCATCATGGCTGCTGGTAGTCAGACTGTCTTCAGCTCCACAGTACTCCTCCCATGCTTGGTGTTTGGGGCCCCTTTGTAGTTCTAAAATGTGTTGAGGATGGAAAGGGGACTTTTATCTTGCACTGAAGTTTATCTCTAACACACATGTGCTTGTGTTTGGAATCAAAATATAAAATTATGTTTTAATTCTTTAAAAAAATGATGTAGCAGTCTTCTTACATTAGGATTTGCAACAGTGAACTTTGAAGCTTTACAAAGTTGAAAACATAGATTACATACCCAATGTTGTATTCCTGGGGTTTAGTCTAAAGAAGTACACACACACACACACACACACACACACACACACACACACACACACAAACACTACTTATAGTCAGCATATTTATAAATGTTGAAAATCAGAAGGGGCTAACTCTCCATCACTAAATGAATAAGCAAATCATAGTGTGTCCACAGCTGCTCAGCTACAGCAATAAACTTGCTGCTGACCTTGTAGCCAGTGCAAATGGGTCTAGAACCTGTTCTATCTTAGACTACTCAACCATTAAGAGAATTAAAGTGGGGGGGGCAAGCAAATAATATTAACATATTAAATGACTCAGAGGGAAACATGCAAATGGCCCTGAATTCTATTGCAGAATGCTTTAGTTTCCCTTATAAATGAATAAAATGAGATACTAATTAAAATTGCTGCTTGTTAAATTAAAAACAGATCTGAAATTCTGATTGCTCACTCTTGAATCTCAGAAGCAGGCAGTCTCCTGCAATACTGCTGAGAACTCTAAGTGTGGAAGTTTTGACGTCTGAGGGAAGATGCCAAGGTCTCTCTGCAAGCAAGTGCTGGGAAACAGAGCGGGGCCTGCTAAGAAGTGGAATAGGGCTCATCTCACAAGGACCCTTGTATACCAGGGCAATAAAATGGTGGAGAACAAGGGAAACCTAGTCTATGTCTCACAGGCAAGGGACAGAGGGCAAAAGACAGAGTTGGGCTTCTCTGAGCATCAGTCTCAAGGAGTTTGCTCTCAGATGCAGGTGCATGGAATTATGCAATTGTAAACAAAGATCAGAGCTGGAAAGATGGCTTCTTGGCTAAGAGTGCTCACTGCTCTTGCAGAGAATCAAAATGGGGTTCCCAGCACCGATACTGGGCACCTTACAACCATCTCTAACTCCAGCTCCACAGGATTCAATCACTTCTTCTGGCCTCTATAGGTACTGTCATTACACACACACACACACACACACACACACACACACACACACACACACACACACAAACAGAGTTTAAACTAAAAACTTATCTTTTTTAAAAAAAAAGTTTTTAAATAGGACTAAATAGTTGGTTCTGTCAGTAGACTTCTTGCTATGCAAGTGTGAGAACCTGAGGAGTTCAAAGCCACATTGTATGCGTCTATAACTGGCTCTTCTATAGAGAGATGCAGAGGCAGAAGCTCCAGAGGTGGGAAAGCCAACTAGCTAGGCTGGAGCACACGGGATGAAGTAAGTGTGAGCCTGTCTTCTGAACTCACAGACAAGCATATACGCAGACAAATACAAATAATTTTTATTTAATATTAAATTAATATTAATATTATTTAATATTAAATTAAGAGAGAAAAAGCAATTTCTGAACTAAATTTCAAAACTAAAGGAAATAATTGTAAGAAAGAGTTCCTGAAGGGTAGCGTCACTTGTGAAGAAAGCATTGGTTTAACTACTGTGTCAGCCCAGCCATGGTTGCATAGTCTATGCATGTGTCTGTGTGTACACATGTGTGTATGTGTGTGTGTAAGTGTGTGTGTGTGTGTGTCTGTGTGTGCGTCTGTGTGTGTATGTGTGTGTAAGTGTGTCTGTGTGAGTGTGTCTGTGTGTGTGTGTGTGTGTGTGTCTGTGTCTGTGTCTGTGGTCAAAGAACAACTTAAGGAATTTATTTTTCTCCTGTCCTGTGGGCTCCAGGGGTCAAACTGAGTTCATCAGACTTGGTGGCAAATACTGGTATCCACTGATCCATGTCAGCAACCCTATGGGTAACTTTCTTTATGGGCTAAAGCAAAAAGAAACTGTTAACTCTTTGTCTTCATACAATTTTTATTTTATGTGCATGAGTATTTTGCCTGCATATGTCTGTTTACCACATGCACACAGTGCCCATAGAAGCCAGAAGAAGGCATCAGATCCCTGGAACTGGAGTTACAGATGCTTGTGAGCTGCAATGTAGATGCTGAGATCAAACTCTGGTCCCCTGCAAGAGGGCCCCTTAACACTGAGCCATGTCTCTAGTCATCCACTTTAGCTTTGCTCAATTAGTTGTTAAAGGCTGAGATTTTCAAGCTAATAAATAAAACATTTTAATCAAAGAAGAAATACACCATTACCTTAAATTTGAGTTGAAAATGTCAGCAGGGAGGCTGGAGAGATGGCTCAGAGGTTAAAAGCACTGGCTGTTCTTCCAGAGCTTCTGAGTTCAATTCCCAGCAACCACAAGGTGGCTCACAGCCGTCTATAATGAGATCTGGTGCCCTCTTCTGCCATGTAGGCCATACATAATAAATTAATTTTTAAAATCTTTAAATAAAAAAGAAATGAAAGAAAAGAAATGTCGGCAGGAACCTGTAAGTTTTCCTATAAAGTTAACATCACTTTCTCCTAAGAGAAAAACTTCCAAAGCTGCAGAGCAGAAATACTTGACACTCTTTGTTATAATTCTATGATTCTAAAGAGTGATAAATACAAGCAAAGAAAACATTTTACTGGAGGTCATAAGGGGGCTCAACAATGCTTGTCACCAACCCTGATGGCCTACGTGATGAAAGGGAGAAAGGACCCCAAGTGGTCCTCTGACCTCCACATGTGCACCCTACATACACCATACATAAGTAAATATAAAACCTTTATCTAGACTTTCCCATGTGACTTCCACATGGGAATAAGCAAGCAAGGAGTAACTTCAGAGATCACAACTAATAAGACAATTTTACATAAATCACCCTTTAAACCCTAATAAAGTAATGGTCCCAGGCAAGCATGTCCATGGACACTAGTCCCTGGGGTGAAATATGGCTCATTGCAGTCTTTATTGGTAAGCGATTGTAGCCTCGGGAAATAGCCTAGTGTGGGTCAGACAGAGCACTGCATGGCCTGCCTGGAGAAGCTTCTAGTATTAGAATAAGAAGTAACATCTAACGCATTTAGAGGTAAGCACCTTTACCTGCTGAGCTGGATTTAAAAAAAAAAAGAAAAAAGAAAAAAAAAAAAAAACCTGTTTAACTAGCTATAGACACAGTATGTAATCTTAGCTGCCCTGGATGACACAGATAATAAAAAGAGGGCTGGGGATGTATAGAGACGGAAACAATGCTTGCCTGGTGTACAAAAGACTCTGGGTTAGTTCACTGTAACAAAACAGAACAAGCAACCAAAGGAGAAAAAACACCACCAAAACATGATAAGAACATCTAAATTATAGCCCAAAGATGAGTTTAAAAAGAAAGGGAATGATCCTCACCTGTGGGTGGCAAGTGTGTGTTCAGGGTAGAGGGAAGTCCATGCTAGGTTGAAAGGCAAAGGGAAATGGGTGAGCCAATGGAAAGTGAAATGGCCCCATAGAAATAGCAACATGCCTGGCCTTGATCAGACTGTTGGAGCTGTGAGCTGATGGGCTACCTCTATGTGGCTAGTGAAGTAGCCAAGAGGTGGATGTCATTCTCAGCAGGGAGCCTGTGAAATGGGTGTTGTACACAGCTGGTAGAAGGTGAAGTAGAGTGGTGACAGGCAATACTACTAGGAAAAGAAACTGAACATCTTTAAAGAAAAAAAAAAGTGCCTATGCATTTATTCTTTAACCCAGCAATCCTACCTGGAAGTATTTATTCTAAAGATTGATGGGCCAAAATCACAAAAAGGCATAGGGGTTATAAGGTTAAGCACTGTGTGGGGGGGTGGCTTTTGTTGGTGTTTGGGCTTTTGAATGTGTGTGTCTGTGTGTGTGTGTGTGTGTGTGTGTGTGTGTGTGTGTGTGTGTGTGTGTGTCAGTACATATGGCAGCCAGACAATTGCCACTCAGCTTTTCAGACAGGATCTCTCTGAACCTAAGCTCACTCATTTGGCTAGGTGAGCCAGCCAGCAAACCTTGGGTGTCTTCCTGTTTCCACTACCCCATAGCTGGATACTCATCATGTCCACTCCAGTTCTAAGGATTTGAACTTGGGTCCTCCTGCTTCCAGGACAGGCCTACCAGAGCTATCTCCCTAGCATTTGTAAGGGGTTTTAAATTGTATTATCCAAGGTCTAGAAACAATTCAGATGCTACCAAAAAAGCCTGGTCTATGTCTCTACTAGGCTCATATGTTGAAACTTAACCCTCAAAGATGAGGGCTGAGGGAAGGAGCCTTTAAGATACAGTCAGGTCATGGAAGTAGACCCTCAGAAACAGGACCCTAAGAGACCTTATGTGATTTCTTCATGAGAAGACACTGACTACAAACCAGGTGCCAGGTTCTCCCCAGACACATCTGCCAGACCTTGATCTTGGATTCCCAATCTGTATACATCCTGTGCATGAGCCACCTAATCAGAAAGAGAAAGAGACCGGGGCTCAGGGGATGGGGTAGAAGCGAGGCTTCTTGCAATACAGCCAGTTCATGAATGTGACTTTGAACCATGCAAATATTTTACATAATTATATGAAATTATTTATAATAGTATAAAATTAGTAATTGATAAGTAGTAATAAATTATATAATTAAGTATTTAAATTATATAATTATATGTAAATTTTTTTTAAAAAAAGCAAACCCTTATAATTACACTCAAATTGAAATAAGTAAGCCTCACTGCGTCTCACGCTGGTCTGAACAGCTAAAAGACTCTGCCAACTCTACAGCTCAGGCCTTTGAATTCTGTATTTAGAACATTTCACAAAACCAAAATAAAACTTGGAAAAACATCTTGAGGCTGGAGAGATGGCACAGAAGCTCAGCATGTGTTGCTCTTGTGTAACACCAAGCTCAGTTCCAGCACCCAGGTGGGGTCCTCATAACCCTCCTGGAACTCCAGCTACAGGGGGTCTGACGCCCTCTTCCGGAGTCTATGCATATTTACATGCATGAGTGTATGTATGCACACACACACACACACACACACACACACACACACACACACACACAAATTAAAAAATAAAAAAATAGGAGGCCAGAGAGTTGGCTCAGTGGCTAAGTGTCAGGAACCGAGGGGCCAATGTGCCCACTATTTCAAGCTATGCCAGGAATTCAGCCCTTCAGGCAAGACTCAAATTAGGCTTCCTTTTACTCTTTTTCCCAGGAAACAAACAGGTGTCTCCTTTCCGGTCAGACTCCCAGAGAACAGGTGTCCCTCTTCCGGTTAGGCAATTGATAGACTGATTTCCAAAGTAACACATCCTGTTTTAGCAGAATACCTTTTGACTGTGGAATGTCCCCCACCCTATTGAACGCCTACGTGAACTTTCCAATGTTGAATCTCTGTTTAACGGCTGGCTGAAAAATAAAGTGAAAGGGGGCTTGAACAGAACGTTTTTGTCTTACCCTCTGTTCTTTTCTGTTCCTGTCTCCCATTTGTCTCACCCCCAGTTTCAGGTCCACGTTGAAGACCCCGCTGGCTGGGGCAGCTAAGAACACTCACTGTCCTGCAGAGACCTAGGTTTGGTTTCCAGTACGCACATAATGACTCACAACAGTCTGTAGTTCCAGTTTCAGGGGATGTGATTCCCTCTTGACTTCCACAGGCACCAGGTATGAACATGGTGAACATTCAGTGCATGCATATGTTCAAGAAAATCACTCACACACATAAAAATAAACAAATCCTTCAGCAATTAAAATAAATCTCTTAAGAATCTTAGCTTGGGGGCTGGAGAGATGGCTCAGTGGTTAAGGGCACTGACTGCTCTTCCAGAGGTCCTGAGTTCAATTCCCAGCACCCACATGGTAGTTCACAACTGTCTGTAGTTCCAGTTCCCAGTTCCAGGCAAACACCAAGGAAAATAAATAAAAAAATAAATAAAATAAAAAATAAAGTTTTTAAAAAAAAGAATCTTAGCTTGACTTTAGTAAGATTTTTACCTTCAGTATTTTACTTTTATTCCAAGAGAGCCTTGTATGTACTGCAAGAAAGAGCAAAAGAATAGCCTTGATACTGGGAGAAAGAGAGAGAGAGACTAAAAGAGAGAAAGAGAGAGAGAGGAGAAAGAGAGAGGAGAGAGAGAGAATGTGAATGTATCAGTGAGACTCAGCAGGATGCTTAGGCATCTAAACTGAATGAGGAGCTGAGTTGGGGCAGGTTCAGAATGGAGTGAGCAAAGTCCTGAGTGAATGTGTATTACTTACACAAGCATGGCAATGCAGCAAGAAAAATAACTGCAATGGATTACAACATATAAACAGTATTTAAATTTAAAATCATGTTATCAAATAAAAACACATTATTTATACCTTAGGGAATATAGATGGCCAAACACTTATGAAATTAATTTTAAAAATAAGAAAGAATGAAGCATTTCTCTATCTCTTTAGTAAGGATGATACCACAAGGTAACCAGATACTGAAGAAAAAACTTATCTCTCTGTGTGTAAGTGTGTATATATGTACATGTGTGTATTTATGTGCATGCATGTGAGCATACCTCTGCCACAGTTCTATGTGCAGGCCAGAGGTCACCTTCAGGATGTTGGTTCTTGACTTTGCAGGCCACTGTATAGGCAGGTGAATTGTCCCACAAGAGTCCAGACAAAGAAGGCCGAGTTCTCCGAGGTGCTTGGCTCTGTCCGTGACTGAACCTTACCACTTCTGCAGAGCACTAGCAACCTCTGAGGTCACTGATGAAGCCTTTAACGCTTCTGCCTTGGTCACTCCCTGGTCTCTTTGGAGTGCTAGTTCTGACAGGTATTATTGGCCTCCAAGCCTTTTCTTCTAGTGGCCCCTATAATTCAGGTCACTGTCAGTCATGAAGACATTCATCAGCATGTTTCTCTGATGAATACAGGGCAGCCCATATTTTTCAGGTACTTCATCTGCCACCCCCCAAAAAAACACACTTAATTTCAATGCTCTTATGATGAAGAGATCTGTGTGTTGCTTGAATGTTTGAATTATTTGTTCTGATTTTGTGGAAATGTCCCATTTCTGTTTTCCTAAATTCAACAAGCACTTTTCATTTTCTAACTATAATACATGAGGATCACCTGGTGTGCCATCTGACTGCTCATAATCCATGGGCAAGTACTCCAAAGGTGAATGGCCTCAGCTTGAGAGACCTCGTCCTGCTGAAGAGACACGCTCAAGCCTGGGAGGTAGAGATCTCTGCCCCAGCTGCACTCTATTCTCTGTCACCTCCTAACACACCCACCATCATGTCCTCTTTGTCTGTTTACTCAAGGACCATTCTGAGCCCCCTAGACCATCATGGAGACAAGAGGGTAATGGATAAGCACATGACCTTGACAGTCTGATTCAGTACAACCTCCATTATGCCATTGTATGGAGTGACTATGTGGGTACTTCACACCCTCTCCCATTTGTCCTGGGAGAATACACTACCGCTTCTATTCAATTGAGAATTGAAGGCACTCTGGCCAAAAAATTCAATTAATTTACAAGTAGTCATGTAGTTACACCTACATCACTGATCCAGCATCATTCTGCCCCGAAGGTCACATCATATTTGGGACAGAACTTTAAGTGCCTTTGATGTTTATCACTCATGCCAACCCTAAGCCGACAGCTTCTCCATCCCAAAGCCCTAGAAATAATCAAATTAGCAGATTTTCCTAACACGTTTTCATGTAAAGCATCTTCAGGGGAGAGATGAACAGATATCTGCTCAGCCAAGATAGAGATCAAATGAAAAGTCAAAGTAAAGAAAAGCCCATCTTGGCAAATGAATGAATTTCTGGGAGTTACAACATCATGAATGATTCAAAGGAACTTGTGATATCAAAAAGCCCACCCCATCATAGGTGACAATTCACAAAAGCTATATCCAAGGTCTAGGTCTCTTCCAGATGGCACCCAGAAAAAAAATACTTCCAGCAATTATTTGTTGCTTCTATAAACTTGGAGTGGGCCTTGTAAGTCCTGTGAGGCTGGGCTTCCCCAACATGAAGGGTTTCCGCACTTTTATGGTCCCATGAGCTTCCTTCCAGGAGGGAACATTCCAAGTCTGAGGAAATTGCTAATCAGCATCCTCTCACTGAGGGGACTTGGCTCCTTCTGGTAAATGTAGACCTCAAGAAGAAGCAACAAGTCCCCCCACACTCCTTAGCATGTTTGATCATAGAACCCAATGTAAGACTTGCTTAAGTGTTCTAACTGAAATATTACCCAGAGCCCATATCTGAAGACATTGGATTTTGTAGCTGGAGGCACTAGAGAAGCCAAGGTTAGCCCACTGAGCCAAGGTTAGCCCACTGACTGCAGGAGAGCAGTCAGAGATAGCGCAGTGACCATAGAAAGGCAGAGAAAATGGAGAGCATTCATGAGTAAAAATATGGGCAGCAAACAGAAATAGACATCTCTTCACTCCTATTTTTTTTTCTTTTGTCTTCATAGCAATGTTTTTGTTAAGAACTGGCAGTGCAGGGCTCCTTCATGACAACTTGAATTATGTTCCTCCAAATTCACCTAGTGAGGTTCACCAGGCCCTTGCACCTTGAAATGTGACCTCATTTGGAAATAGAACCACAATCAATGTAATCAGTTAAGACAAGGTCATACCAGGGAAAGCAGGAGGTCCTAGTTAAACATGACTGCGGTTCTTGTTCAAAGAGAAAGAATGGGCACAGGCACATAGAGAAGAGGAGGGGTAAAGACACAGAAGAACCCGCAAGACATAGCGAGGGCTTCCTACCAGGTACTTCCTGAAGCACTGACCTAACTATTGTTTATCCATAAAAACTCAGGAGTGAGATATCAAGGTAAGAACCTGATTGACCAGAGAAACACCCAAGAAGGCTTCCTCGAAAGCCCCTTCCCAAAAGAGCCAAATCTTTCTCTCAGCTGCCCACTACTAGTTCCTGTGTGTATGTCCTTGGTCCTCCAAAACCTTTATGAATAAGTTTGGTCAGCTAGTAGCTAGCTCCACTCTCTGATTCAAAGCAAGCTTTACAGGCAGTCTCAGGAGAGTCAGAGTACAATCAAAACATCCTACAGTTTTCTCAGCTCAGAAAGCCAGAGCCTAGCTTAAGGAACACCCAAGTGTGTGCTGGCATCTGCCAAAAAGAGGCACTTTGTCCCCACAATGCCTGTTCTCCTGTGGTGCGCAGAACAGGGCAACCCCTGTAAGATTCTTACTTTGTGCTTTGTTAGGGGAAGGGAAACACTGGTCATCTATCATGGTGTCTGGATCTGAATTAGTGGCTTTTCCCATTGTTGTGGCCAAACACATGGTAAGAAACATCTACCAGAGGAAACATCCATCCTCATTGGGGCAGGCATGTAGGCAGGAACTGGGCAGGAGCTGTTCACGGCTGCAGCGGCAGGAGTGGCAGGATGCTTGCTCACATCTAGGTGGAACAAGAGGAAGAAAGGGAATAGGCTGTGGAGCCAGGCTATAAACTCAGGGCCCACCTCTAGTGACTCACTTCATCTAGCTAGCCCCAACCTCCTAAAGATTCCACAATGTCCCCCAAACATCACCATCAAGTGGGAACCACACGTTCCAACACACACAAACACACAAACACACACACACACCTGGGAGGGACATTCCACACTGAAGCCACGGCAGTGTCTCAGAAGCTCCTTCCCTAATCCTGCTTTCTGGCATTAAACATTGTCAGAACCATGTAGAAATCTCACAGCTATTCCAGGGCTCAGCCTCTCTCCACCCCCTTGAGTGGAGATCATGGTTGTAGGACAGTCAACATGTTTGTAGATCCACTCACCGAAGGCTAGCCAGTGGCCGTGCAGCAGCCTCCAGTAGTACAGGAAGCATGGATTCCTGGAACCATGGATGCCAGGGGTGGAGAGGTGATGAAGGGGGCAGAGGAGGCAGCATCCAGCTGATCTGAGAACAGGGGAAGAGAAAGAAGTTAAAGGAAGAGAGAGGGAAGGGGGACGTGGAGGAAGATAGAGAGGGGGGAGGGAGAGGAGGAAGACGGGGAGGAGGAAGATGGAGCAGTAAGAAGATGCAGATGAAGAGAAGGCAGAGGAGACAAAGGCATGAGGCAGGGAGATGATGAACTGGGAGGAGGGAGATGGAGGAGGACACCAGCACCAATGTCAAAACACATGCTGAAAAGCCACACTGCTCTGTTATGCTTGAGAGGGGCGCTGTGGACTAAGGAAGGGGTTATGTTCCCAAGCCCCGTTTCAGTAATACCATGGCAAAGCTTCACCAGTTTTCCCATCAAGATCCTCCTGTGAGAACAAATAGCTAGCCAGATCCCCTGCCGGGCTCTGCAGTGATGGAGGAAAGCACTCCGGGTCCCTTGAAGCTTTCCCCACACACTCTGAAATTAATGGAGATTTCATGGCTTTCTCTCTAATGTAGTCATATTACTCTGAGTATAAAATAATGATGTTTTCTGCTTTTCACAGTTTCAAGTTAGAAGATGTGCCAGACTTAATAGCACCCAAGCCTGTGCCGTTCAAGTGAGCCAAGGATTGATAGTTTCTGCCTTGGAATACACGGAGTCCATGCTGTGGCTCACCTGCCCTCAAGGAACCATGTTAGAAGGAAGAGAAGGGTGGCCTGGGTCTCCGTCTCCTCCAAGACTGACCACCTGTGTTTTCTTTTTTTTTTTTTTTTTTTTTTTTTTTTTTTTTTTTTTTTTTTTTTTTTTTTTTTTTTTTTTTTTTTAAACTTTATTCATTTATTTGCCTTGGTGTTTGCCTGGAACTGGAACTACAGACAGTTGTTAGCTGCCATGTGGGTGCTGGGAATCGAACCCGGGTCCTCTGGAAGAGCAGACGGTGCTCTTAACCGCTGAGCCATCTCTCCAGCCCCACCACCTGTGTTTTCTGCCCTTTGCTTCACTCAGGCTGCCTGGGCCTGACTCTGTTTGACCCCATCTTTCCAGTCACGTTCATGGTGGGTCACTAGATCCTATGAGAATGGAGAGGCTACAGCCACTGACATGTGCATGTGATTTGGTAAAGATAACGGGTTTCTGAGGCTGCAAAGGTTCTCAGTGGTTAAGAGCAGCCACTGGCTACTTTTTCAGAGGATCTGGATTCAATTCCCAGCACCCACATGCAGCTCATAATCTTCTGTAATTCTTATCCTAGGGAATACAATACCCTCTTCTGGCCTCCTTGGGTATACAGATATACATGCAGATAAAATATTCATGAATATATAATAAACAATTTTCAAAAAGAATATACCAAGTAACGAACAAACAGATGTAAATGTACCTAATGGTGCATTCATGGGGTGGAGAAATAACTGAAACTACAATTCACACATCCCCCAGAAATGTCACAGCTAAAACCTTCTGAAGGCATGCATGAGGAGATTAGGGAGCAACCACAAACTTCCCATCTTGCTGCAGACACTCTAGAAGTCTGCTGAAGATGTGGACTCCCAGAATCCTGCCTCTTGGCAGGAATGTCCCCCAAAAACACATGAGCCAGGAGCTCACTACTGCTCACAATAGTCCAATGGTCAAATGGAAACCATCTCCATGCCCTTCAGCAGTAACAGAGACAAGTTTGTACATTCATATAGTGGAAATATACCACAAGTAATAAAATTGCATCAATGGAGGGACCCAAATCTGTGTTTGGAGAACCCCTTCCCTGGGGAGATGTAAACAATGTCTAGCTCCTCCTCATAAAATTCCAACAACAAAATAAAATATGAATCCACTGAAGTTTGACCTGGAGAACCGATAAGAGTACTGAACTTACTTACTGTGGGGCTCCTGACAGGAGTGTGGGTGACCTCAAAGCAGCCACACTGGCTTGCCCATTTCCATTCAGCATGGAAGACACTTGCCCACAGCCACAGAGATGGAGTCCCCTTTCAATCAATTTTCCTCAGCTTTTCTGGGACTCCAAGGCTTCCTGCAATTGGGACAAAATTACATACAGATGGCTCCTCCTTCCCTCTGTGTGGGAAGTTCACAGCAGTCAGCAGCCAACCATGGTGATGAGGCCTTGCGAGCAGCCACAGCTGCCCCGATGACAGTGGAGGGCAAGTTCTTCAACAGCCTCACACTTGGTTTCATCTAGCCTTCCATCTGATGGTGGTGTGCATGTTTTGAAAGGTTTCTAGAAAAAGACCAATTTATGGTGGCAGGTGGCCTTCAGAGCATTTGCTCTCTGCCCTTTAAAAAAACAAAACAAAAACAACACACTTGAAGACCTCTGAAGTAGAACCAGAGACACACCTAAGGCAAATCTTACAGTCGTGCATGGAAGGCATCCCAAGCGGATTCATCATATTCCACTTCTTTATGTAAATTAAGATTTAATTTTATGCACAAATTAAGCAAGTGATTTGTGCAGGCTTTGGGTTTTTGCTTCTCAAGCCCGGTTGTCCATCAAAATGACATGGGAAAATTCTAACTTACACTGATTTATGGGCTCAACTCCTGGTGGGTGAATCTGAAGCCTCCCTTGTGCTAAAGAAACCTCAGGCTATTTAAACTTTGGATGCCACCTGTGGTTTCCCTGGTAACACTAGAAATGTAAATATCAGCTTTGCTGTTTCAAGGAAATTAAAATTTCCATATGAAAAGGTGACAGTATCTATATTCAGTTTTCAGCTTCTTGTCTGGCCCTTAGTGGAGGGAGAGAGACTTTCAAGATAACAAAAAGGAGGTGGAAGGGATTATCATCCCTTAATTAGGTAATATACTTTTCCTTCCCAGAAGCTGCTTGCACAGAGCACATGCTTGCAGGCCCTTCTACCAGAACCCACTGTAGAGCCTCTATCCGGTAGCCTGCCTGCTTTTCTGAGTTAGGTCTTAGAATGGTGGCTTCCCACTGCCCATATGGTCCACTCAGGGTCTCACCCCAGTACTCTGAGCTACCAAGAGGCATGGGCTGGACACACATACAGCTATGAACCCATGTTTCTTTTTCATCCTTTCATCTCATTTATTTACCTGGAATTGTATGTGAATGTTAATTTAAGTGAGTATGTGTGGGGTTGTTGTGGTTTTTAGTAGTTGAAAGGTTGAATAAGGGTAGTTTTAATTAGATGCAGCTAGATTGTTCATAGAAGGGTCCTCAGGACATTTACCTTTCATAAACGTGTATACTCCTCTTTGGAGAAAAATAGTCTCAGGATAATGGATGCTTAGAAGTGCCCAGTATATGAGTGAGACTGGTAAAGTGTATCCTGCTAACCCTGTTGTAAATGATTCTGGCCCAGACTTTTTGGGCCTGGACAGAGGTTCAAACCCACAGTCCCACAGAAACACATGTAGTCCCACAGAATCACACAGACACTTGCATTATTTTTACGCTGATTGACCTAGGGTCCAGACATATAATTTGCTAGCTCCTTCATCTGAACTCAACCCATCTTGTTCACACGACTAGATACCTTTTCTCAGAGCAGCATTTTCTCTGCATCTCCTGTCAGTGCCTGCGACTCTGGCATCTGTATCTGCTCTGAGATGTTCCTGAGTTTTCTTAGCCTGGTAGCCCCACCCATACTTCCTGTTTGTCTTTGACCAATCAGCTTTTATTAAACCCATAGGCAGGACAAATATTACCAGCATAATCCCACTACATGACCCCAGTTTATATGCATCAGAATGTATGCTCTTTGGGGCCTCTCCAGGTCCTCAGGATAGATGAACATGCTGACATTACCCACCACTACTTAGAGATCAGTTTGTTTGCCTTCGTCTGGCCTCATTAGAGCTCAAAGACAAATATAAGTCCCGTGGGGCAAGCAAGATGCTGTCAAGGAGTTGGTACAGCCCTATGTCACCCAGAGTCACTAGACATGCAGGAAGATCATGAGTCACAACCTGTGCATCTGCCATTGATTGGTAATGTCTGAAAAGAGGTGGAGACAGCGTATGACGACCTCTTGTTTGCACACTTTCAACTAGGAAAACTAATTTTCATTGTTGGCTGCAGAGAGGTTTTGTTTTGTTTTTTAAGATGATTATTTATTTATGTGATTGAGTTTTTGGCTTACACATAGATCAAGTGCCTGCCAAGGCCAGAAAAGAGAGTTGGGTGCCATGGAATGTCTCTTAACCCAGGCAAACTGGGACACCTGCTCAGAGAATGCAAGGTGGGCATCTAGTTCCTTTTGTGTTAAAATTACAGGGGGTGAGGAGTGGTTGTTAAGACATTAATGGCTGGGCCACTTCTGACCTGAGCTTCTGGTAGCTTCCTCCCATTTATGGAGGCAGGGTGTCCCAAATCAAGATGCCTTCAGGGCTTCTGAAATGACCAGAACTTGCTCCTTCCCACTTGCCCAGCACTTGCCAGCAATCCCGGCCAATCTCTGCTTCACAGCCCTGTGCTTGGTCTCCCTGAGTTCCTGTGTGTGCCTATGTGCCTTTTTCTCCCATAAAGACAACCACATATTAGATTTGGAGATCTCCTCTCCCTTACATCTTCAAGGCTTTTGCTTCCAAATAAGGTCACATTCACAGGTGTGGGGTTACTTCTCAGGGGACACAAATCAACCCAGGATGGGCTCCAAAGTGTCTCTGTGGCTCTTCTCTGCTCCCAGAAGAGCCTATAGTCTGCTATCTAAACCCCATTCCCCCCAGCTGCAGGTCACCTCAGGGGATTGAACTTTGTTTTAAAATTTCATGGGTCATTCACACGTAAGAGAATTCATGGTCTGCAGAATGATTGTATTTAGGGTTAGAAATGGGTTCTTTTTCTCTGTGAATTTCGAGACTAGAAGACAGATTTAAAAAAGAAAAAAAAAAAGAAAAAAAGCAAGCTCTCTGCCAGAAGTTACTGAAACTGAAGGCAGATGAGCGCACACAGAGACAACAGTCCCCAGGTGGTGGTGGGACGGGGACCTAGGGTTGCTTTGCAGTCGGTTAGGGGATCCAGGCGGGTTACCGGAACCAAGGCATTCTCTTTCTCCCCGGAAAGAGCCGGTTTTTTGGGCTGCCGCAGAGGATTGGATGATCCAGACAAAGACAGGGAAGCTGATTGGCTCCCGACCCAGAGCTTCTGGTGGGAGATTTGAAAGGCGCCAGGAACAGGGCCGTTTGTGATGGAAAAACAGCCCACAAAGTCTTTGTCTTGGAGAAGGGAAAGGACCAGAAAGCCTGTCATCTTAGATGCCGCCTTCCCCTGTTGGTCTGCTGGTCGGGGATCTGTCAGATGGTCCGTCCTCCCTCCCCTCCTTCCCTCCCACCCCGGCTCCTTTCTCCTCTCCCTCCCCCTTTTCCTCTCCTCCCCCTCCTTCATCTTCTCACGCTCCCTCTTCCCCTTTTCCCCCCTCCCACTCTGCTATTGTGTATGGAATTTAGGGCGTGGCTTTTAAGAACGCTACTACAAACCTTCCTTCCCTAGACCTGAAATTATACATCTTTCACATTTTCCTTCTTTATTTTTAAATTCTAGTAAATTATACCGCATTTTCATCTTAACTACTGTTCCGTGTGTCACTCCAGGAGAATCGTGCACATTTACACAAACGGGGCACTCCACACAGTAGCCTTTTTTCTTTTCTTTTTGATATGTTTATTTTACTTTATATGCATGAATATTGTGCCTGCATGTCTGTCTGTCTGTGACCGTGTACATGCCTGGTGCTCGAAGAGGTCAGAAGACAGTGCCATATGTCCTGAAACTAGAGTTACTGTTGGTCCAGAATTCAAGGAGAAAGACCATTGATCAAAATTGTGGCCAAATTAATTAAAGTATACTTACTTTAATTTATTAATTAAGTTATAATTAATTTAATTTTTTTAAATTTATGTACATGGGCTGCATGTCTCTAAAGGCAAGGTTCAAGAGATCAGCACATAGATGAGATAAAGGCCTTTATATTCGGGAGTAGAGGTTTTCCAAATGGGGGACTTGGCAGGCAAAAAAGCAGAGCTAGAGAAGTAGAATATGAGCCTAACAAGTTGATCATAGCAACCTCCTGAAACAAAGACATAATTGCAAGGTGGTAATAAAACGGTGGTCAGTGCTCATAAAAACCTTTTGAAACAAAGGCATAGTTACCATTCTGAAGCAGGTAGTACAGAACCATTAAGGTTACAGGTGGGGTATAGTCCAAACCTTAAGAAACAGATTTAATCATAAACATGTATGAACTCAGTTTGTCTTTACTATAAGATGACCTTCAAGTTCAAGATTTACAGATGTTGGGTGTCCAGACCATCTGATACGTTTTTCTAGCCTCTGTGGGCACCACGTATATATGTGGTATACATATGTACATACGCAAAACCCCCACATACATAAAAATAAATACATAAATCTTTTTAAAAATTCAGTGCTAGGAGAGTCAAACTCATTCTAGAAGGTTTTCATTTGGCAAACTGAAGTTTAGCACTGACCTTGACACACTAATCCCCTCCCCTAGGAACCCCCATCTAAACTGTCTCCATGATTCCACTCAAGGACCTCTGCCTGTGGGTGACTAACATGTTTCCATGACTACAAAGCCTTCAAGATTGCAACTGATAATGTACATATGTGTTTTCTTTACATTTTAATATCTAATTGGAAAGTGACCTGGTCTAGTGGCCTCTGTCACCTAGAACACACAATTATCACAATGTTGGAAACTAGCAGCCTGAAGGTTTGGAGCCCAGCATGAGCCTTTCCTCAAGGCAGAGACACAGCCCTGAGGAACCCCTGGGTTTTGTTTTGTTTTATTTTATTTTCATTGTCTTGCTCAGGCAGCCTAATGACCTGTCAGGAGCCCTGGAAGCCCTCTGAAAATGATTAGTGTGTGAATAGACAACCAACAATGGAATATGATTCAGTCCATGGAGAGCCCTGAATATGTCTCCAGAGGAAACTCCAGCATGCCCCCCTCCCACACCAATGCACAAGCCCAAGGTTTATTACTCTCATTCATTTGATAGAGGTCATCATGGCCCAAAAAGGTTAATTAATTTCAGGAGGGTCACTGCACAGAGCTGAGATGAGTCATCCCACCCATATCGGCCTCATTCAGGTGTGGTGTAGATCACCCCTCCCCCAGCTTGTCAACTGGTCCTGGAAGGGTGGAAGGTTGTGCAAAGGGCTGAGGCACCGGAAGGGCTTGTGGTAGTGTTTGGAGGCCTTCTGAGGCCTAAACTTTAGAGTCCTAATCACTGTTTCACAAATTTGTCTCACTGGCTATACTCTGTACTCAAAGCAAAATTCACTTAAGGTCCAAGGAGCCTGGGTTTGAGAAACAGACTACCCCAAGGGCCATTCCCTACCAGAGAGCCATGAAGGTAGTTGAGGGATGCTCTGAGGGTATTAACAAGCACCTCTGTCATTGGCTCCACTGACAGTTGTCCTGTCCCTGATTGCTCCCTGTTGACACATCCCCTTCCAGATGGAGGATGGAAGGAGGCAGGAAGCTAATGCAACCTACAAGGCTCCAAATGCTGATGAAAGTCTCCTCTCTAAGGTTGTAAAAGGCTTTGAGATGATAGAGCTGCCTCAGGTTGAGCTGGGGCTGCAGGGATGCAGCTTTGGAGGTGGTCACCCATGCTGGGGTGGACGTCTCATGATATCGTTCCCATGAGTAACCGCTATCAGCTCACTGTGTAGTCACACTGGATGTGAGTAGAGTCCTTTGTTTGGTCTATCCTTAGTTCCCAATGAGAGGGAGGAGGGATGTTTGTTCTCCTTTCTCAGAAGATGTGCAGCAAACAGCCTGTGAGGGACAAGTTTACAGTCCCCTCTCACAGTTCCCCACACCTTAACTTCAGTATCATTTACTATTTCTTACAAAATCCATTATCAGCTTTCAAAATGCTATCAGCAACAGAATCACATTATCCAACTATGAAGGAATGTTTGATTGATATGCAATTCAGCAAAGAATCGGGGGCCCCCTCATTGACAAACAATTATAGCTAAATGTGGGCTGATATTTTCACTTATGTCAGCTAGCAAGGTGAAAGCAAAATAACAAAGACATGTCAAAACTTGGCTCCCTTGCCAGATGCCAGATAACGGGAGGAACTCCCTTGCTGAATTAGATAATAGTTTCTGAATCCTGGAAGAATATGTTCCCTTGTTATTCACACGATAGCAGCTATAGATGAGTATTTAAAGTTCAGCTGCATGATTAACATTTTCATTAGTCTAGACAATCAACAAAACAATAGACAGAGGGCTGATTTCCATAGTGGGAATATTTCCGCTGTGGCTAACTTCACACTATTCCAGAAGACAGAGTGAGGGCTGACTGCTCTCCCAGGATTCCAGGGAACCCACAGACAAGCAAGTAAACAGGCAATAATGATGCAATTGAGTAACTGAAGAGGGCGGGGCTCATCTGCAGTCCTCAGCACTTGCTGTGTCACAGTTTCAGTTCCTTTTGGGGAGATGTGCATAAATGTCTGCCTTTACTCACTCAGGTCAAAATAAGGACTCACTCAGGTCCAGCCTGGGGAGCCAAAGTTCACCAAGGTTACTCACAGGCTGCTGTGTTATCAAAAAGCCAGTCCCAGAACAGGCCACGACACACAAAAGCTGCATCTGTGGAGCTCAAAGTCCTGCTTGGCGAACAGTAAGTTGATTTGGTTTATGCAAAGAGTTTAGATAAAGGTTGCTTACAAAAGCAAAGGCAACCCCCCAAACAGCATCAATGTAAGTCCCACCTAACCATGGATGACAAGCTTGTGGGAGCTGCATTATGGAATCTCACCTTCAGTTAACTCCGACTTTCTATTCCCCTTCATCTCCTAGTCACTTGCAGCTGGAGGTGAGGCAAGAATTAGTAATGGCCAGAATCCCAGGTGAGGGTCCCAGGACCCTCTTTCTAACTTCATCCACAATGGAAAATTTTTTAAAGAAGATTTATTTATTTACTATGTATAGAGTGTTCTGCCTGCATGTGTCCCTGCAGGCTGGAAAAGGGCACCAGATTTATTGCAAATGGTTATAAACTACCATGTGGGTGCTGGGAACTGAACTCAGGACCTCAGTCAGTGCTCTTAACCTCTGAGCCATCTCTCCAGCCTCCTCAATGAAGTATTAATAGTCCCCTGGCCATCACCATGGACCATGGACTTGTTGCTGCTCTGTGGTTCTGCTATGGCCAAGGTTATGTCTAGTCTAAAATGGTGACGAGATAATCAGATTATGCTGGAGAAAAGAGAATCAAACAGATCACAGTATCTTAAACTATCTGGATGCTGTTAGTAACACAGCTGCTGCTTCAAAGCGGATAAAAGGTAGTAACTATGAGTGACTACGGCCCAGGAACACAGATCCAGGTTGTCCCATATTCCATGTTCAAGCATGGCGATGGTTTCATGAAATTTCATAATAAAAGAACAAAAGAAGTCATACATCAAGACACTTTTTTAAAAATACACTAGTGAAAACATCAGGTGAATGCAGCAAAGAAGGGGACTGAGCTACAGCCTCAGATGCTCCCTGCTAATACCTCACTTGTTGGCTAGTGGAAGCTAGTAGTCTTACTGAGACATTTCAAAGTTTCACCTGTCAGAAGGGGGTGACAGTCTTTTCTTGGTCTGAAACACCTGTTAATTCTGGATCCTGGTTTCCCTGGTAGGATTTTAAGATGCTCATATGCCTCTACAGTCTCACTTCACCCTGATTAATTTAAGGAGTGGTACCCATTTTGCTCTCAGAAGTCATTTATCAGTCCTAGCTGGGAGTGTAGTGCCACACAGGTGGTATGGTTTACACATCCACCCAAGTACTGTCATTCTCTAACCTCAAAATGGAATTTTAAAAAATGGAGTATCTTGGGACAAGGCACAGCCTTAAACATCAGTCTTTT
Source organism: Sigmodon hispidus (assembly GCA_004025045.1). Lineage (NCBI taxonomy): Eukaryota > Metazoa > Chordata > Mammalia > Rodentia > Cricetidae > Sigmodon > Sigmodon hispidus. The sequence goes on from PVIH01010696.1 coordinate 20,473, forward strand.
ACACAAAATGGAGTGACACAGAGTAGTATGCTACCTGCTCACCATGGTATATGAGGGGATATTAGTCAGCCTTCTAAAGAAAGGGGATTCTTTCCTCCTGGATAAGCCTTGAAGGCCTCGCACTGAAGCCAGCCTGTCTGTCATAAAAGTAGAGCCACAGCTCAGTCAGTCCAATGGAGTCAGAGGCGGATGCTGCTTCCCTACTAGAAACCGTCTAGTTGGTGCAGAGTTCCCGCTGTGGAAGGTGAGAGCATTCTGGAAACAGCCAATGACAAATGAACAACAGCATAGATGGACTCAGCGCCTCTGAATTGTACTTGAACACAGCCTGTGCTGTGACATTTACCTTATGTATATTTTACCACAATAAGAAAATAAGTCAAATACATAGCAATAAATAGGTGGAGAGACACACGAGCAGAATGAATACAGGATATACCTAAACAGCCAAAGAAAAGTAAAGAGTCAACTTCCGGAAATGACAATAAGATTGGTGAACCTTTAGCAAGACATATCAAAGAAGGGGGACTGGGGGATTCAACAAGCTTTCTACCCAAGTATGAGAACCTGAGTTCCATTCCCACACATGTAAAACAGCCAGGATTTGCAATATGTGCATGTAATTCCAATACTGAGGAAGCAGAGAAAGAAGAAAGTTCTGGAGTCCAAAGGCCAGGCACCAATGAGAAACCCTGCCTCAAAAATACACAGTGGAGAGCAACTGAGGAAGCCATCCAACATCATCCTTTGAGCTTTACAACACACACACACACACACACACACACACACACACACACACACACGCATGCATATGGTAAATAAAAGGAAACAAAGGCAGGAAAATGTCCTTAAAGTGAGAAGACACATCTCACAGGCGCAACAGACACTGAAGGAATATCAATGACAAACATCTTTCTGTCAATAGATTTACAAATTAGATGAAATGTACAAGTTCATTGCAAGACAAATAGTTTGAAATCAATTTAAAAGAAAGTAGAACTCAATAGCTTCATGTCAGCTAAGAAATCGAATTCACAGTAAAAATTTACAACAACAGAAAAACCACAAAGTCTCGTGGTTCTGTTTACCTGAGAGTAAGGAAAACATGACAGGCTGAGGGGTGTGGTGCTTGCCTAGCACACAGGGCTATGGGGTCAAGTCACAGTGCCACACACACAAAGAAATGTAGGCTTCTTGTATTGGTGCCCGATAGAATCAACATAAAGAAGGCGGGCTAAGTTATTTTTGTGGTTTGTGAGGGTATAGCCCACATGGAGGGAAGGTGTCTGGGGGTCCCCAGAATTCAGCAGAGCAGGAAGCAGAGACCGTGCAGGCATTTCAGTGTGTGTGCAGATAAGAGATTAACACTGGGTGTCTTCCTCAAAGACTCTATTTTTTTTTTAAGATTTATTTATTATGTATACAACTTTCTGCTTCCACTATGCCTTTGTGCCAGAAGAGGGCACCAGATCTCCAGGTAGGTGGTTGTGAGCCACCATGTGGTTGCTGGGAATTGAACTCAGGACCTCTGGAAGAACAGTGGGTGTTCTTAACCTCTGAGCCATCTCCCCAGCCCTCTATTTTATTTTGTGAGACTGAACCTGGATTGCTGAGGCTGAACAGGAGCCCTTAAATAGCTGAGATTCAGACAAGTGCTATCACGCCTGGCTTTTTTTTTTTAACGGTTTCTGGGTAATCTAACCCAGCTCCTCATGCCTATACAGCTGAACCATCTCCCAGGCCCGCTCCCCGCTTTTTCTTCAAGACTCTCACTTGGGATCATGCCAATCACATTCAATGTGGGTCTTCCCACCTCAGTTAAAACCTCTCTGGAAACATTCTCACAGACATCTCCAGACTCATACCTCCTTGAGTGTGGCTGGAGAGAGTACACACCCATAGATGGAGTGTTTGGGTGAAAACCTTAAGTCCCAGAACCTAACACTTTCTGCCTGTCCACAGGATGTTACAAAGCAGAAAATCTCACACCTGACTTCTGTGACTGGTACACTCAAAGCTGTAGAAATCACTTTCCAGCTCCATAGAGAAGGTACATGCTGAGTGGAAGAAGTGGAATTTGTGTTCAGACTCAGGTCTTATCCCCAGGATGTCTCATTAGGCAGATACAATGCTTCAAAGATTCTGATCCGTGACACCTCCAAGTCTGAGCGTTTTGAATTGGGGACCTGCAAACTCTACCCTGGAGGGTGAACAGAAGGAAGCCAGGAGAAGCTCTGCAAGGCACTTAACAAGAAAAGACAGAGATCAACTCACAAGTGAGGAGGAGGGGTTGCCCAGGTCTCTGGCTGCTTTGAATGGGAAAAATCAAGCTTTGCAGTATTTCAGCACTCGGTCCCCAGAGACTTGAATTGGTGTGGTCTGACCATCCCTGACAAAGCCACCTTGAGGCCAAGTTCCTTGGGGGAACCTCTCTAGAATATGCTTTGTAAAGTCAGCATTTAGTCTAAGTTAGGGGCTCATGGGGTGAGGATCTTAGTTTTATTATTTGAATGGTTGAACAGACTAGGATTTGGGGTTCATGAGAGATGAGACCAAGAATGTAAGGGCAGATGAGAAGTGGGAGTTAGGTTTATCTGTTTCTCCTCTGTGATTGTTGGGGCTGGGTAGAAGGAAGGGAGCCTCCTCTGGAGCCTGCTCTAGCATGGGGAAGACAATTGATTGGTGATGTCTGCCTGGGCAATGAGAGGGGGTACAGAGTAGGCTCAGGAGATGTGGTCACTGTAAAGGGACCACTTGTTTACCTAAAGTTTATGGAAGGTGAGGGGCTGTAACAAAGCAAAGAAACAGCTGGAAACAATCCCTGGACTTGTCAAACTCAGGAGAGCAATAAAGGAGAAAGAAAAGGCTGTGTTAATGATAAAGCAAAACCAGGAATGTCAGGCATACACCTAAGGGAGCTGTTGATCCAGAAGAAATGGGGAGTCCCAAGTGGCTGCTGGGTAACTGGGGCCCCAACACCTAAATAAAGAAATAAAAATGGAGGGAGGTATCCTGGAACTAGGAAGTAAGAATGCTCAGTCTCCTTTTCTCTTCCTTCACGCCATCTGCTATGACACAATCTGCTTTGCCATATAAGAGCCACCGCTCTGGAAGTTTCCACAGGGATATTTCTAAAGGTTTAATTGAACATGCACAGCACCCTTCCAGGTTGGTGTCCTGGACTGAATAAAGAAGGCAGGCTGAGGACCAGCGTTCCTCTCTGCTTCCTGGCTGTGAATGTGAGGTAACACTGCTTCAGGCTTCTGCTGCCTCAATGCCCCATCTGAGTAAGAATGTACTCTCAAACCACTAGTCAAGACAAAGAACACAAACAAATGAAAAACCTTCCTTTCTTACGTTGCTTTTTGTCATGAATTTTGCCACAGCCCACATAACTAACACTTGCTTTGAAGAAAAAACAAGAAGCCTCTCATATTTTTTTTTAGACTCTTAGAAACTTTATTTTTCACTTCATAATATGGCTAATTAACAATAAAACAAAATTTCTATTTTCAGGCCAAAAGAAGGCTCAGGAGTGTCCCAGGGCTTCACAAAGAGCCATAGTCTCTTCTCTGAGAGACCTGGGCTTAAAGCCCAGAATAAGGACCACTCAGCTCTGGCCTGGACCCAGGGCCTCGAGGGTGTGTGTGTGTCCAGGACCTGGCCTCACTTAGGGGACAGCTACGGTCCCTCGCTTGTGTCTGTGTTACCTCTTTCCTCTAAGTGTCTCTATCCTGGTGCTCATTTCTTGCCATTGTGCACCGGAGTCCAGTGCTGCTGAGGGCAGCTGAGAACACATACCTGACAATGGCCGCTTGATTGGAATTAGCTCCATTAGGGGCCCTATTGTGTCAGGCTCTGTGCAAAATGTTCCACACCCCAGCCCCCCCCATTCACTCTGATGTAACAGGCAACACAAAGGATCCCAGAGTTTTCTTTGGAAAGGGTCATAGCTGCCCAAGCTGTACAACTCCTTCTCTGAGGAATTCACACTCTATGGTTCCCACTTAGACATCCCCACACTCTGCTCCACTGCATGGCCAGAGTTTTGCCCATTTGCCACTCAGCCCTGCTTTTTAATCCCATTTCCCTGCTTCCTGAGTACATTGGAGCCCTTTGGGACCCTCATCCTGTCCTTTGTACCACAGTCTAGTCCTTTGGGACATTCAGCTGGGCTTTCCCTACAGACAGACCTGTACAATCCAGCCTAAGCCAGTCTGCCCCAGTCCATTCCCCAAGCTCTCAAGTGTATCTGGCCACCAGGGGGAGCCGTTTAAAGACCAAAGGTAGTGTCTTCACTTTGCTAAGATTCTGAAACTGGGATTCTCAAATAGTGGAGAGAGCTGCTCCTCCATCTCTCTTTCCAGAAAACAATTTTTTAAAAGATCATTTCAACACTATTCTAAATATGTACACTCCAGCAAAGAGAGAAGCAATCATTGTGAACTGTTTCCTAAGTGTGGCCATGAAGAGAGAGAACTTGGTGGTATTTGAACCATAGACTACATCTTATCCTCCCCAGCTGAAGGTTTCCCCATGCCACACCATTTTATGTCCTTTGCAACAGGAAGATGCAGTCTGGTGACAGGGCATTCTCCCCCACCAGCTCCTAGTGGCACCTACAATCTCCTTGAGAGGAGCAGGATGCTGGGACAATATTGTTCTAGGAAAGTTGGACAGAGGAGCTCATCATCTTTCATCATGCTCTCACCTATACACACACAAGTGCACATACAGCATCCATCTCTGAACAGGCAGGGCTCGGACCTACCCTCCAGCCCGCCTCATGGCCTCTTAGCTTTCCTTCTGTCTATTCTGGAAGTAGAACATCCTATGGGCCTAGGCCTCAGCAATATCTGCAGAGAAAAGACACCACCCACCCTACTTTAATTATTTCTGCCCCCATGATAGGCAAAGATGAAAGATAATTTTTGTTTTGTTTTTATCACAAAAATCAAAGGAATGAAATCCTCTTCTGTTGGACTCAGTGGAGACATGTTATTGTCACATCCCTCAGAAGCCAAGACAGAGATAGCTGGGATCAGGGAAGGCGACACAGCAGGTCCCACTCGGGATGTCTACAGAACACTACACCTAAAGGCCATGTGGGACCTCTGCATGCCAACCTGGTGGTCATCATGGAGAATCCACTCAGCTGGGCTCTAGAGGTTACAGTATGTTGCTGCTGCATGTGAATTGGGGTGAGTAGCTGGCCACCAAGCCCTATGCATATGTTGTCTTATCAGGCCCAAGGTATGTGTAGCTAACTGTCAAGAGAACCTCAGAGGTTATAATGGGGAAAGATGTTGTGCCATCCTTCCCAGGAGCCCTTAACAACAGGGGGACATTCTTAAACTTAAAAGAAGGCGAAAGGAAAGTTACAAAGGCTGGGCCACTGGAACCTGATCATCTTTGCTGAAGGGACTTCATAGGAAGCAGGAAGACAATAATAGTGTCAGAGGCAAAGGTCAGCCTCACAGTAGGCAGAGCAGAGCCTTGATCTAGACACGGATCTGCTCATGGGCCCTGGCAGATGGAGCAGAGAGGCAGAGCCTTCCACTGAAGGCCTTGGAAGGGGCTTGATTCTGTGGACACCTGAATTTCAGCCAAGATCCAAGAGGGACTTCCATGATAAACTGAGATGCTAAGCTTGCTGTTCTCTTGGCTACACTTGAGGCAGAAGATGAACGTATGGTCATGCCACAAAAAGAGGAACTATAGATTAAAAATACCAGAAAAGAAAAAAAAAAAAAAAAAAACACCTAAATCAAAAACAGAGCCAAGGAGAGGTTCCTGATTGCCCCAGGCTCACCTGGGCTCACTCAGGCCTATGGAGCAGAGTTCTGGAGAGGTCACTGAGTTAGCTCAGCACCTTGTTGCACACTGTGCTGATGACCTTGGTTAAAGGTCAGGTGGATGGAGTCACGTCTACGTATCCATGAGTTTTTCATAGTTTTTCGTCAATGTTGGGTGGAACAGCACCCCAGGCTGATCATAGCTGTTACTGTTTTCCTAACAACAACACATTGCTTCCAGTTACTCTCAGGTGGCCATGCAGTCTTCCTTGTTCATGAGAGTCACTGGAAAGGTTACAAATTAGAATGTCAGGCTACACAGTGATCAGAAAGGCATAGGTACCCTGCCATTGACTTAAAACCTTCCTTGGTCCACGGAGGGGCTATGTCCAAGCTGACAGAAGGACCATTGCCTGCTGGGCCTGTGTCCCCATTCATCAGGACTGAGACCCCAAACTCTTTGGAGACACTTTTTCAGATACTTATTTTAGAGTATACTCCAGGCCCTATGAGGACTTATTCCTCATAAACTACTGTAAAACCAGCCAACACAGTCAACAAATGGCAGCTTTAAAAACTCTTAACTTCATTTAAGAGGGGGGAAAAAAAAGATTTTTTGTCATTGTTGCTGTTGAATTAAAAAGCACAATAGAAGGCAGCTGTGCCATTAGGCAGCACCAGATGTGCAAATCTCAGAGCCACTTTCTGTTCCTGGCAAATAATCCCTCACTCCTCTCCCCTGCCTCCCCCACCACCATGAGAGAGAAATGCTTCAGTCAGAAAGGGCTGGCTTACCCAGCCATGGGCTCGGGCACGTCCCCCTGCCTCGACTTCAGAGCATCTGCCATGTTGAGGATGCTCTGTGTCCCTGGCCCAGTAGGGCCTTTAGTCATCATCTCTTCTGCCTGTCTCACAGATATGTCCTTACCCTCCCCCACTCCCACTAGTCCAAGGAGTCCAGGGGCCGAGTGAGGGACCCAGCTCCTCCCCAGCCTTCCCAGCTGCAAGACCTAAGGCTGGGGCCAGAGGCTCAGGGGATGCTGTCTCTTGGGATTTTCTTTCTGAGTTCTCTCAAGTGAATGTTGTCTGAGGGGGTCTCAGAAGGTGGCTCCTCCCCCACCCTCTGGAATTTACCACTATGCTAGACCTTATGTGAATTGCTTGGGCACACACATATCGATCCAGCATTTAAACACTATCTGGATGTTTGCTGCTGGAGAATCAACATTAACATTTTAACAATCTACAATCTACAATCACAGATTCAGTGCATGGCTACTGCCCAGTCTTGTACCTCACTCCTGCCAGTGTAGATGATCTGTCCACATAGCTACTTGAGTGAACTGACCTTGCCTCTGTTCCCACAGACTGTTCCCAGCTGTTTTGATTTGAAGCAGAGGCTTGGGGTCTGATCTCAGCGCCCTGAAATTTCTATTTCTATTTATTCATGTTAGCTGGCAAAAAATAACAGACAGAAGAAATGATTCTATCACAGACCCACTCCCTAGAGGAGTTCCCTTCTCTGTGTCTGTGTGTACTTGTAAGGGTGTGTGTGGGGGGAAACTTATGTAGCTATGTAGCCAAGGCTGTTCTCAAATTCCTAATTTCCCTTTCTCCATCTCTCTGGCCAGGTACACCCACAGCCATGCTTGGCTCACTTCATTCCTTTCCATCTTTCCCTTCAATCCTTTGCAGTACTTGGGGCCTTACGCATGCTGGGTAAGTGCTCTCCCACTGAGACATACTTCCAGCTCCTCCCAGCAATTGTTAGTTACTTATTCATTGTTTGGAAAGGACAGGACTTCATGGGCCTGGTGCACCTTGTGAGACCTTCTGCCTTCTATAAGGGAAGGTTAACAAGACCTAATCTTTAGGCATTTTGTTGGAGTAATCACATATCCAACTCAGAAAAAACAGCCACATGACACTTGGCTCTGCTATTCCTTGCTGGGGGACCCTGGAGAAGCCTTTTTGCCTTCTCTGACCTCAGTTTCTTTATCTGTGAAATGTGCATGATAACAGACCTAATGCAAATAAGGCAATGTGAGCACTGAAGGACCTGAGAAATGCTAGATGTGATGTTTTATAAACATGTGATGACCCACTTGTTGGCCACTCAGGGTCAGAGATGAGAGGGCTGCCACCCAGCCAAAGTCTTGGCTTAAAATGCTGCTCTTCCACTTCCAGCCTCCATCTCTGAGTCTGCAACATGAGTACTGTACTGCCTCCTTGCATGAAGTTGAGGGACAATGACAGACCACTTCCCAGTCAGGGGCAGCCTGGATACCAGTTTTTAGGCTGAGAGCCTGTGGAGCACTGCAGAGCCTTGGCCAGCCGTGTTAGATGCAAGTAGAGGGCTCTGCTGGCGCTTTCTCCTGTTGGCGTCATTCTTGCTTTTTGGGTTCTGCGTGGTGTAGCAGGGTGTGACTCACTCCTGTTTTCATTCACAAGTTCAGGCACCCACTTTAAATAGACTCCATTTGGGAGCTACCCTGGGGTAATTACTTAATGTGCCTTTTAATCGGAGATCTAATTAGCGCAGGCGTTCTCTGACAGCCATCATCACGGGGCGCAGAGAACAGGTAGGCGCAAGGCTGTCACCTGGGTCCCAGAGATGTCTGAGGCCTGGAAGCAATTCTGGAGTAGCAGAGAACGACTACAGAACATTCGTGCTCTCACTCTGCTAACTGCCAGCTTCCACAGACCTGGGGGAGTAAACACGGGAAAGAGAAGTGCAGGTTCTGGAGACCTGAAGGCTGCCACCGACCTGGGAGGGTGGTGATCATCTGTACTGCAGTGATGGGAGCCCCCCTTCACCTCTTCCCCCCCCCCCCGCTGGGTAGATCCCTTCTCTGTGCAATGGCAATGGGAGAGGGGTTATAAAGAGACGCTGTAGGGCCCAATGGATAATTATTGGGTCACACCAGGGGGAACCTGCCAAACAGGGCTTCTCACAACACGAAGGACATGCCCTGGTAGTAGACGCTGGGATCGCTGGTGCCACACTAGCTGGGACATTGTTTTCTCCAGCTCCACCAAGTCTCACATGATTATTCCACCTACCATGAGGCCACCAAACTCCAACATCTATTCTACTGTCCTATCCAGTCACATGGACCCTGAAAAGGCCCTATTGGCCCCAGGAGGAGACAGCTAGCTTCTAGTTACCACCCACCCTCCAAGAACCAACGAAGGAGCCAATTCCAGGAGAGCCTGGCTTTCTGGAATTTCCTAAAGCAAACATCATTCAAATGTCCAAGGTAATGGGGAAACCATGCTGGGGTCCAGTCACATCTCCCAGCACTGCAGGTGAGCCACTGAAGGAAAAATCGAGATGAGCTAAGTAGGCATGGTTTGGGGCTTGGTGGGAGAGCTGGGTATTAAGGTTAGGGAATCCTCGAGCCAAAGAGGAAGTCAGGGTCAACCTCTGCTGTGGTTCTTCTGACTCCACCATCCAACACTCCCAAGGAATGGCAGCCAGAGCCAGAAGTGGAGGTACCAGACACTATGACCCATTAAAAACAAGGAACCCAAGGGTACTCTTTGAACAGCCTTGCTCTAAGTAGGGCACTTACTAACTGTTTATTTTAGATTTAGGAGCCCTGAAGACCCAGAGAATGTTCTAGAGGCAATTCTTCTGTCTGGCCCCAGAGGGTGCTATTGCCTCACAAATAAATTGCCTTCCCTTTGCAAAGCAAAGGCATCTAGAAGTTTCCAAGCACAGACAAATCTTCCAGGGTTCTGTAATTGGTCTCCATTTCCCCAGAGGAAGTCTTTCCAAACCCTATAGCTGGAGCAAAGAGCAAGACCTGTCAGAGCTGGGACACTGGTGATTGTCATTGTGTCTACAGTCTTTTGCAATGTGTCACCACATGTCATCATGTATCAAAGCCTGGCCCTCTGCTCTATGGGCTACATACCTTTCCTCTGACACCCTCTTCTGTGAGGAGTGCATATACTGTTCCTATGCTATAGGGCCTTGGACCCTTGCTCGGGTCACAGTGTCTAGTGAGCAACAGGGCCTGGGTCTGCACAGGGCCCTTGCATCATTTGAGGACTCTGTGACCCTAAATCTCAGCTGACCCCTCTTGTGTTGAGGAGAACACACGTCTGTAAGGCATTTCCGGTTCCTTCTGGCCCTGCTGCAGGGCCTCTGAGCTCCCTTGGAGGTATCTGGCAGCCGATAAGCCTTGGAGAAGATTCTGTTCAACAATCAGCTCTGGCCAAATGTTCTTGGTTTTTGAGCCATATTTTTTATGAACCAAGAAGGACTCTTTCCCTCATTTTTAAGGAAGGGAAGAACTCACATGAGTTGGAAAATTGGACTCAGGCTGTCTTTTTACACTGTAATGTGCAGAGGAGGCCAAGGTCAGGGTTCCTCTTCAGCGTTAGCTGAGCTAGCAATATTGAAGGCTGTACGTCGGGCAGGGAACACAGGATTGGAGAGAAATCTTTGCTTCTCACATCTATGCAGAGAGGAAGGGAGAAGAGGAGAGGGAGAGAGTGAAGAGGAAGACCTGGGAGCTGGACAAGCAGCCATTAGCACCACCCTCCCCTGCCTGCCTTATAACAAATCACACACCAAGTCAATTCTCATAATGTGGACTTTTCTTTCCATCAAAGTCATTCTAATAATCTGGCCTATTTCTAGAAGGCCACCCAGATTTGTAAAAAAAAAAAAAAAAAAAAAAAAAAAAATCTAATAAAGATCATTTGAGGGAATGTGGTAATATATATTTAATAAAAAATAGTCTGTAATATCAGAGGACAGAGCCATCTCTCCAGCCTTTTTGTTTGTTTTTGTTTTATTTTTTGACAGGGTTTCTCTGTGTAACAGTCCTGGCTATCCTGGAACTTGCTTTGCAGACCAGGCTGGCCTCGAACTCACAGAGATCCTCCTGCCTCTACTTTCCAAGTGCCACCACTGCCTGAATCCAGAGGATCTCTGTCTCCTGAGTGATGGGATTAAAGGCCTGGGTCACCACTCCCTGACCTTCATGGCTTGGCTCTGTGGATAACTCTGTCCTCTGACATTTCAGACTTTTTATTAAATATACAAGGTATCACCTCAAGGGAAGAAAAAGAAGTGTTGGGGAAACGGCTTAGCAGCTCAGAGTTCTTGCAGTACAGCCTAAATCTGAATTGCCAGTGTCCACATGGGCAGGGCCACAGGCAACTGTAATTCTATCATTGAAAGTCAGAGGTTCAGAGACAGAGGGATTATAGGAGCTTTCTGTCCATCAGCATCACTGAAAAAACAGCCAGCTTCAGGTCCAGTGAGAGACCTGTCCCAATGGGAAAAGGTGAAAAGTGATACAGGAGCACATTGTATGTCCTCCTCTGGCTATCACATACATGCACATGGGTAGGCACACACACACACACACACACACACACACACACACACACACACACATACACCAAAAAAATGAAGTAAAGAAGAACATTATAAGGCAAAATGTGCTAATTGGACAGACCCCAACCATAATGAACTGGGTCTTCTGAGATCCCAAGAGGCAGAAAATAGCTCTCAGGATGAAGATTTTCCTGATTATCTAACCAGTAGTGCTCACTCAACATGAAACATGACTGATTTCCAGAAAGCCCATGACCAGCATCCTGGGGCCTGAGAAGACAAAATGGCAACATAGACCTTTCCAACATGATGGGCATTCCAAGCTTCCAGAAGATCATGTCCAACTTGCTCCAGTGAGGCAAAGGGTGCCCTGCATAGTTTTCCTAACCTCCAGCAGCTTTTCTTGGTGGTTCCTCTTATAGCTGCTGAGAGAAGCTTCTGACTATGCTAGTCAGAGTGGAGAAAGCACACAGGTGGTCCCTATCCCTCCCTGCTGGCAGTGACTCAGGTCAGTGCCCCAACCCTCACCCTCCCTCCACCCCATCCCCAGCCTCAACAAGGGCTGCCTAGGACTTCTTCATGCTGTGCCACAGATGTTAAGAGGTTGCTCTTCTGGGTCAGCTTGGAATCTCCTACTGTGTAAATTGCTTCCTCCTACTTTTTTTGATGGGGAGTATGGTTGTGGGGTGTCTGTCAAACACAGTTGAGCACTGTGGTAGTTTGAATGAGAAAGGGCCCCAAAGGCTCATAGGGAATGGCCTTATTAGAGGTGTGGCCTTGTTGGAGGAAGAGTGTCACAGAGGGTGGATGCTGAAGTTTCAGAACCTCAAGCCAGGTCCACTGTCACTTTCTCTTCCTGCTGCCTGTGGATTAACATGCAGAACTCTCGGCTATTTCTCCATCACCATGTCTGTTGCATGCCACCAGGCTTCCTTCCCGCTATGATAATAAAGGACTAAGCCTTGGACCTGTAACTGATCAAATGGTTTCCTTTATAAGAGCTACTGAGTCATGACATCTATTCATAGCAATAAAACCCCAAGACAAGCATGTAGGAATATTAATGCAATGGTTCACAACTACAGTGATTCTGAAACATCCGTAGGCAATTCGGGTCCTCACAGTGGGAATTTGGTAGGGGTGACACCTAGCAGGTAAGTAAAAACCATACATGGTGACAACATATCCTCGAGTGCTGAAGACAGTCTGCCATGTTGAAATGAAAATGGCAGCAGACACAAGCCCTTGTGCTGGACTTACTTAAGTGCTCAGGATTCTCAGTCTTTGGCTATTGCTCATATTACTCAAGTCTGTTCAGAGGCTGGTGGGAGGGCATCACTGGCTATCTAGTTATTGGTGTTACTTGCTAATAAGACTAAATGGCAGACATTCATATTCAACTGGTACCTGTGCAGTGATGCCAAAGCCCAAACCATCTAGACCCTCCAGGTGGATTGAGTCCTAGCTCTGGGTGACTTTTGTGTTCAGCCAGAACTCAGCATATGGTCCTGATCCTGCCATCTGCAGAGGGGCTGCAGTGGCCAGCCTTTGTCTAAGCCTGGGTGACCTACAAAGTTGCTGCCTGGAAAGGTTCCTTTCTCTTCTTCTTCCTTCTTTCCCTTGTCTTCATCCGCATCCTCTTGCTCCTTTGACCTTCTCCTCTTCCTCTTCCCACTAGTGCCATTATTTATTCTTGCTCACTGTGTTTAATTGTCCCGTGTCCCTCATGTTCTTCCTCCTGTCCCCTGTTCTGTCTTTGGGGTTCAGATTAAATTTTGCTGTTCTGGAACCGACTCCCTTGATCATCTTCAGTAGATCAGTACAGTGGTCCTGATGTGATGACCCCCTTTTGCTTATCCCAGTCTTGTCACCTTTTAACTTCTGTGCTTCTTTGAGGGCAGGCATTTCTCTCCATATACAGTGAATCTCATGAGATGCTTACCACAGTGTTCAATCTCCCAGAGCCTGTCAGAGTGCTGGCATAAATGGGTCATTAGAGATACACCTTGGCCGTTCAGGGATGGTTACCACACAACCACATCCTCCCTTAAGCTGGTTGTCTCAGCCTCTCCTGCTCATGTCTGTTCTCTGTCAAATATCACTCTGTTTCGTTCTCTTGGCCAGGGTCATCCGGAAAGGCTCTCTCTGCTCTGGGAACGGCATGAATTTCCTTGCCCATGTCTTTGCACCCAGTATGCCCCATCTGTAAACAAGAGTACATTGTGGGTCAAGAGTTGAGTAGACCAGTGAGCAACCAAATAAGGAAGGGACTGATGTGGGTTGGACACTGGCTACATGGGGACCCTATGTATCCATACTTCTATGTAATCATGGCACACAAACAAAGTTAATTCTCTTGATAAGCCAGGACACTGAGGACTAAAGAAGGATTAGCTAGACCTCTAAAAATAAAGCCAGGAAATAAGGGATCTGTGTTTGACACAGACATTTGTGCTCTATGGCCTGCCATTTCTTGGAAATGTTTTGAGTATCTGGAAGATGAATCTGGACGTCTGTTTCAGGAGTCAGCACTAAAAGTTCACATTTGAATGTGTCACATCTAGTTTGAGGTTCACTCTCTCAGCGTTCCATTCTCCTCTTCCCACCTCAGTGCTTCTCCTTTACAATTTGGTCTGAAAACAACTGTGTTCCTAGGAGAGGGTGGCAAGCCAAATGTCTCCAAGCCAAGAGAGTCTGGAGAGAGAAGTGGAGAGGAGAAATTGATTTTTTTTTCAGCCAAGAAAGTATAAGAGGCAAGATTTCAACCTTCCACAAGTTTTCATCTGTGATGGTTTGACCGTGGAATGTCCCCCTCAGGCTCTCATGTTCTAATACTTGATCACTAGGTGGTGGTGACGTTTTAAGAGGTTGCTGAACCTTTAGAGCTATGGCCCAGTAGCAGAAGTGGGTCCTGTAGGTAAACCTTAAAACTGGTACAAACTCACAGCTTTCTAGTTGGTCATGATGTGAACAAGCCATACAATAAGTTTCTACCACCAGGGATACAGCCATGTCTTTTTAGTCATGATTGACTATATCCCCTGAACTATAAACCCAAATCAAACCTTATTTACTCAAGTTGCTTCTGTTGAGTATTTTATAGAAAGTAACTAACATGTAGGTAAAAGGGAGAAACTTTTGCAAAGCCCTTAGCATTAGAGCCAGATGAAAAGGTATGTTTGTTGGCCCTGATGGCCATTCAACCTACATGGAGCTTTCATTCCAATTTACCGAAATTTTCATTGTGGAAATGTATAGAGTTCACATACAGGAGTAGAGTTCTTAATTTTCCAAATTTCAAGAAAGTTGTTTGAATAGGAAGCCTAAGGCAGAGGCTGGAGAGATGGCTCAGAGATTAAGAGCACCAACTGTTCTTCTAGATGTCCTGAGTTCAATTCCCAGCAACCACATGGTGGCTCACATCTATAATGAAATATTGTGCCCTCTTCTGTCATGTAGGCATATGTGCCTGCAGCACATTACATGCAAAATAAATAAATATTTTAAAAAGAAGAAAATCGAGGCTCACACCCCTCTCTGGGTCTCCAGAGCTGCCCTTGCTCAGTCCCTCCAGCCCGCCATCCCCGGCTGAGGCACCTGTTCCTGGCAGCGCAGCTCCCGGTGGCACAGAGCGCGTGCGGCCAGGACCGCGTGCAGAGCAGAAGCGGGAGCTTCGCGGCACACCTGGTGGTGAGCATCGCCTGAGGAGAAGGTGTGGATAGGCCCAGGAATAATGGAGTCCAAAGATCAAGAAGTAAAAAAATCTCAACATGGAAAATGATCATCAGGAAAAGGAGGAGAAGGAAGAAAAGCCTCAAGATGCTGACAAGAGGGAACAGCCTGCGGCCCTGCCTTTGGAAACTGGCGATTACAGTGTACCTAGAGGAAGTCGCAGATGTTTCCGTGTTAGGCCACCCATCATGCAGTATAGATGGGACCTCATGCTTAGGGTTGGAGAGCCTCAGGCAAGGATGAGAGATAATAACATGGTAAGGTTTGGGAGTGATATGAGACAGTTCATGGAGAAGTTGAGGGGAAGGCAGCTGAGCCATAGTCTTCGGGCAGTTAGCACTGACCCCCCTCACCATGATCATCATGATGAGTTCTGCCTTATGCCCTGAATCCTAACATTTCCTCTGAAGATAATATGGGGACCCCTTCTCCCAAAACTTTCTTGTGATGTACTGTTGTAAAATTTTTAAGGTTACTTCTTTCATGTGTTCTCTTCCTTCTAGACTCCATCTGTAATTCTTTTGTTAGCAGAATTTATCAGTAGCATGGAAAGATGCACATTACATAGTGTGCAGCTTTAATAAAACATATTAAAAAGGCAAAAAAAAGAAAATCTAAGGCAAGGTTGGGGAAACAGCTCAGTGGGTAAAGTGTCATATAATCAGAGAGACTTGCGAGGGGATTCTCAGCCACCAACATAAACAGACGCTGGTAACAACACACTTTGTAACTCCAGGAGTGATGGAGTGGACACTGGAGGATCCCTGAAGGGAGGGGTTCAATGTTCATCCAGTCTTGGTGAGCTAACTACAGGTTCTGTGAGAGACTGTCTCAAAAACACAAAAGCAAAAAACAAACCTGGAGAGTGATGATCTACAGCCTCCACGTCCACATCTGCACACACATGGGCACACAAATGTTTATGTACACACACATCAAAAAGAAAAGAAAAGATACAACAGGAATCTTTGAGCAAGTCACAGTAGCTTCTTCAGATTATAGTAGATGTAGCAGAGGGTCAGCAGTTCCCAGGCCACCTTGGAGGGGCTGGAGGTGGACCATCATAGCACATGTGCAGATCTATGCCCTGGTCTCTCGCTGACTGTAATGATGCACACGGCTTTGGAAGTCATTGTTCTCCCCAGGATGAAGTCTGTGACCAGAACTCCTTATGGACCCATGCTCTCCAGCCTGGGCATTGATATGGACCCATGCTCTCCAGGCTGTGATAAGTTGATGCTCTCAAGACTATAGTCTCCAGCATCAGGTCCTACAAAGGCTGCTGATGCTCTCTATGTTTTGTTGTGTGAGAAAGCACAGCAAAGCATCTTCATCCTTCTGCAATCTGGAGAGCAGAAGGAATCTCTTCAGACCCTCTTCCTTCTTCAGAGATGGCTCTCCCCAGCCAGATAGATTCTCACCCTCCTCAGTCCTTTCTCTCCAAGTTCCTCAGACTTCCCCAGGATAACCCGGGGATGCTACCCCTTATTCTTCTCTTTGCCTTGTGATTAGACCTTTTCCTCTGGGTATGTATCTTACCCAACCCTGTCCCTTGTTGTCAGAGAACTCATCAGTTCCTCCGGTATCACCAGTTCTTCCAGAAGACTCCTGGACCTTTCCATGATGCAGGCAAAACACGGACTTATGATTATTTTCCAACAAACTTTAGAGTTCTGTGGTGGTCAAAGGAGACTCACACAGATGTGCTCCAATGCTCAGAAAGAACACAATAACCCAGTAGACACTCCACAGACAATGGCTCCTAAATAGACAAGCACACCTTGCCTGTAATAAACCTGTCCATAGAAATGTTTCCATCCTCCTGGAGTATTTATGACATTTAAAAATTATACCATTGTCATAATCTTTTGGTATGTGCATGCATATATGCATGTTGTGTTCGTGTGTGTGTGTGTGTGTGTGTGTATGTGCAATCACTAGTGGAGTCCAGAACTCAATGTCAGCTGTCTTTCTTAGTTACTCTCCTCCTCCTCATCATTATTATTATTATTATTATCACCATCATCATTATTTTGAGACACAGTCTCCCATTAAATCCAGAATGCATCTATTACCTATACTGACCGGGCATCAAGCCCCAGGAGGAATTGTCACAGCTCTGTTTCTCAGTGGTAGGATTACAGATATACATGCAACATCTGGATTTTACATGGATTCTGGGGATCTGAACTCAGGTTCTTATGCTTGTTCAGCAAGTACTTTACTGACTTACCTGTTGCCCTGGTCCTCAGTGACATGTCTTTAAAATTTTTTTTTTTAGATTTATTTATTTTTATTTTATGTGTCTAAATGTTTTGCCAGTATGTATGTGTACCATGGGCATGCCTGGTGCCCATAAAGGTCAGAAGAAGGAGTCTGATCCCCTGGAACTGAAGTTACAGACAGTTGTGAGCTGCTGTGTGGGTGCTGGGAATGGAACCCGAGCCTTGGTACCTGAGTCCTCTGGAAGATCAGTGTTCTCAACTGCTCAAGTGATACAATTTCTTCCTCTAGCATTTGTTTCATGGGTGTCCTGCAAAGTTCTACAGAAGTCCTACAGTATCACAGACAGAAGTCCCCTTAAAAAAGGGGGACAATTTTTTTCTGTTGTAATTGTAGTTTTCCTTTTCAACAAAACATCAGTGTCAACAGTTATAATGAGAAGCACTTGTTTAGCAGTGACCACGTGCCAGGCGCTGTTCTCGATGCAACTTAATGAGCTGACATGACAACTTTCATCATTGCTTGGGAAGCCGTCTGAGGCACAAGTACCATGTTCAAGGTTACACAGCTGGGCCTCTTGTTAGCAATCTGCTTTACACTCCAGCATTTGCCTTTCAACCTCCCATGCCCTGCAAAGCTAGTAGTGCAGAAGTGAACATCTCCCTGGCACAGCTGGCAGGAACAGTGATGAGAAAACTCAAAACCCTGGACAAGATCACCCACGAAGCTGGCAGACCTGGGGCTACCACCAGTGTTGCACCAACCTTGTCGGTCTTACGCTGGAAGCACCTATGCTTTCTTCCTACCCAGAGAGACTGGTACCCTCTTCTCCATTTCTCTACCAGTTCCTCAGACTTCTTATGCACGGTAACCCCAGGAATGCTTCCCATTTTTACAGCTTTCTCTACATGATCACAGCTTCTTCCAGCTCCACATCTTGCCCAACTAACGCTCAGCACTCAGGCATATGATGGGGTTCCTGGTGGGGTGAGATTCATCCTAATCTTTTAAATGCAACACCAAAACCATGTTTCATGGGTTTCTGGTCTAACCTAACCCTGAGGCCTGGACTCACTCACTGCTGCTTAGCCCCTCAAAAATGACTCAGACGCTTATATTAATTACATGCTGTTTGACCCATGGCTAGGACTCATGGCCAGTTAGCTATCTTAACTCAACCCATTTCCACCAATCTGTCCTGCCACATGGCCCATGGCTTACATATTTCTTTATAGCTTGCTCCTTGGGCAGCTGGGTCATGTCTTGACTCTGCCTTCCTTCGCCTGTATCTATGCTTGGATTACTCATCTGCTCCTAAGATGCCTGCCATAGTCCCTTTATTAACCAATGGCATTCACAGCATACAGAAAGACATCCTACCTCAAAGAAATATGTCTGCCTGCCTACCTGCCTGTCTGTTTGTATGCCTATCTGATGCTTTACCAGTTTCATCTATGAGACACTGCTGGCCTCATATCATTTGAAAGAATTTTAAAGGTTTAGAAATAAAGAAAATAGTTTGGTTGAAGTACTTGCCTCAGAGGCATAAATACTTTCTAGCATCCACATTAACAACAACAACAACAACAACAAAAAATCCAGTGCTATGGAGGTAGAGACAGAGGGGTTCCTGGAGCTCCCAGGCCAGCAGCTATCCTGGCTAAAAATTGGAGAGCTTCAGTACCAGTAAGAGACATTGTCTAAAAAAACTAAGCTGGAGAGCCATTGAGGAAAACAACTAATGTCTACCTTGG
The DNA here is from genome assembly GCA_004025045.1 of Sigmodon hispidus. Taxonomy (NCBI): domain Eukaryota; kingdom Metazoa; phylum Chordata; class Mammalia; order Rodentia; family Cricetidae; genus Sigmodon; species Sigmodon hispidus. The sequence goes on from PVIH01010696.1 coordinate 39,333, forward strand.
GTTTTCATAGGTATCTACACACAAGAACACACACACACACCACTCACACACTCACTGTGCATATACATCACACACACACACCATGCACACACTCACTGTGCATATACACCACACACACACACACACACACACCACGCACACATGCATGCACCATGCACACACTTACTGTGCATATACACCACACACACACATACACACCACGCACACACTCACTGTGCATACACATCACACACACACGCCATGCACACACTCACTGTGCATATATACCACACACACACACACTCACTGTGCATACACAACACACACACACGCCATGCATACACTCCCTGTGCATATACACCATACACACACACACCACACCACACACACACACAAATATCAAACAATCAATCATTTAAAAGCACCTAGCATGTTGTTACTCAATCTAAATCAATTTTCACTCAACAGAGTGTTGTTTCTCAGCTGGCTGAAAATAGCAAAAAGAGAAACAGACCCCAAGTAAACTCTGAAGAGTTAATAGGATTCTGTCTCCAGGAATCTGAGAGTTGAATCTGTGCCCACCCATGCCCCCAAGGTTCTACTACACACACACACACACACACACACCCCTTGAGGCCAGCTCTTAATTGGACTTTTAAGATGGATGCCCAGACACTGCTTGACTTCTGTTTATATCTCTGAAGATACTTTAATTGTGCCCATTACTTTTATTATAAGCATTACCGTATTCATTACTACACATTCTAAAAATAATAGGGCTGCTTTGTGCTATGTCCATTGGAGTCAACTTCATTTCCGCTAGGGTCAGAGGTCAGGGTTCAGAGGATGGGGGCTTAGTGGGAACACATTTGTATGGGGAGCAGTTGGAATTGTCTCAATCCAAGGTGACAACCCACCTCAAGTCTACAGAACATTCAATTAAAGGGCCCTGAGGAGACCAAACAGAGCCTCTTTTGAACAGGACCTTCTTCAACTCATTTTCTCTGTGAATGCAGACTTCAGTGGGCTTTCAAGCAGAAAGAAATCTGGAGATGGGGTGAGAGAGGGCAGGACTGTTCCTTCAGCCTTGGGAGACTTTGCTCTTGTATCCTAGACACGTGCCTTCATCGAGATGCACTGCTCTGATGCCAGATGAGTTCACAGCTGTTCCTGCATGCTGAGATAGCAGCAATGGCATGAGCCCCTGTCTCTGTGTCCCTTCATTTTCTAGCTTATCTTCCCTGGGACTTAAGGAGGGCTGGGGGGGGGGCAGCTCTCTGAAATGAAAGTTATTCTGCCATCTTTGTTGACAGTCAAAAAACACTATAGTTTTCAACACTTGGCAAAGGCACAAAAAGAAAATAAATCAATATTGCCAGGGAGACTATCATTTCTGAGGCAGACTTAATTATGAATTATTAAGAATGGTTCAGTGGAATTAAAAGAATTAGGAGGGCCCCTCTGTTTAATGTGGGTGCCAGCGATGCGTGCTAAGTAGCAACTAGGTTCATTACCAAAAGTTAGATTCATTAGGTTATATAATTTGCAAGTTTCTATTCTTAATTTCTCCTAGGCAAATCCAATTATTTTCTTGAAATAGCATAATTAGTGGCAGGGGGTAGGGAGGGGGGCACATTAACATGACATGAAAATAACACACTTTTCTTTCCATTTGGTTACAGAAACCTTTTGAACACATTTCTGACTCGTGTAGAGAAACATTTGGGTGTACACAGACCTGAGGCCCCCTCGTCTGCTCACCTGCCTGCCTGAGTTCTATTAGCAACAGGTAGTATGAAGTGGTCATTTCATTGAAACTTTTGAAAAAAAAACCTAAGATTTTTACACTAACTTCTTTGTAGGTAATTAAAAGTTCCCTAAAGCATTGTGATCTATACCTCTCTTCCTCTCAGGAGGAGGTAACTGAGGCTTTCTGGGAGCCTCCTAGACCTCATCTTTGGAAACATCACCACTGTTCACCACTGCAGAAAAGTTTGTTTGCTAGTGGGCAACTGCGTACAAAGAGAAAGAATGTAGAACCTTCAGAAATCATTTCAAATCAGAGTCTCTAACAGGCAATTACATAACCTGTTTGCCTTCTAGATGATTCTGTGGCTCTCTTTATTTCTTATTATTGTGTATGAATGATTGTCTAGTTCAGGTAAGACGTAGCTTATTACTACAAAGCAAGGAAGAAGCTGACAATCAGCCGGTTGGTATCAGCTGCGTAAACAACTGAACAGGGATGTCCCAGCCAGAGAAAGAAGGGAGATGCAAGGCAGGAGCAAGAGTTGGAGATGGGATGAGGTGGAAGGAAGAAAAGAAAGAAAGAGCAGTTGACTCAACTATCCATCTGTTCCATCCACCCGAGTCAAGGGATGAATATATTTTTACCTATGACACAGTTGCACTACTTTTAGATCAAAGTACCATTAAAGTGGTAACTTTGCATATCAGGGGCTCTGGATGACTATCAAGGGCATCCTGGGTTCAAGAAGAATGTGTATTCCTCTAGAGATGTCTTCATGCTGCTGGCCTCACACACTTCAATAGTTTTGGCTCCGTTTCTCAATAATGGCTTCCTTAGGAGTACCTTTCCTGGAAGGAAGATTCTACAAAGAACCCTGGGCCCAGAGGCATCACAGTATGATCACCTAGATATGTAAACTCCTTTCCACAAAGCAAGGGGTGGGAAGCACTGCTAGCCAACTTCGGAGTCTGAAACAAATAACAAGTATCAAGCAGGAAGTCCCTTCTCCCCCAAAGAGAGAGAGAGTGAGCTGACATTTCCTGTGAATGAGATCCTTCCAGAGTCATGTTTCTCTTAATTTCAGAATTCTTTAAAAACTTAATGTCTCCAGGGGAGGAGAAGCATTTAGTTGGGAAAGCAAAATGGAGACTCAAAGGAGACACAACCAGAACTCCTTCCAGCATTAGGATGTTCCTCCGATCTGCCTTTTTGCTTATGCATAGGCTGGGTCACTCCTCCAGGACCCTGTGGTCTTTGCTCCGTTGGGCACTGCGACCTTTGCATGGTGCATTTGCCAGCCAACATGAGTTCTGTTATACCCTATTCTTCAAATTAGGACAGACTTGAAAACAATTCATATACAGTAAGGGATGAAATTTCTACAAACTATCTGAGCAAGAGAGACTAGGAGATTTAATTGTTTGATCCACTTAGACAGAGGTCTGGCAGTGATTTAATAGCTTGTTCTTCTTGCCAGAAGGCATTGTGGTCAGTAGGACAGAGCATGGTGTGCAGGGTGAGATCAACAGCTCCCCCAGGGCCCTCTTGCAGGGCCCAGCTCCACACACCATCGCCTCTGCTCTTCACAACTCTGTCCCCTGGGAATCCAGGGAGCAGATTGGCAACAGGCAGATGACAGGGGTGCAAGCAAGCCAGACCTCCTGCCTTCCCTTATTTCTGCGCTCACTTTCTCCCTCTGCCGAAGAGCGTGGTGAATCATGGGCACTTCATCCTCATTAAACACATGCAAACATATGTGAGCAGAGAAGCGGGGTAGAGACAAGCCCAAAGATAGAAGAAACACAACCTTAGGAGCAAAATGGCAAGGTTATTTACTGTCTGAATCCTGTGACAGAATCTTCTAGATACTTCTTTCTCTCCTGGCATTGGGAAAAGAACACGCATGCGGCATGGGAATCTTCTTTAACCTCTATTTAGAGGGATGTTTACTGCGTCCATCCTGTCTTATCGAAGTGACCATCAGCATGGACAGCCGTTCTGAGCTCTGGAGTCACTGGCTGACCTACACTCTTGCATTCTTAGCCCTGCCACCTTCCAGAAAAAGACACAAAGGTCCTCATGGAGCCCGCCTGTGTGGCTGTGAGCTGCCCAGGGTGTTGAGTTGTCATCCCTACATGACACACCTTTCCAGAGCAGAAGCTGAGATGAGGCTGGGTCCCAACCACAGCTTCACAGACAAACCTGCTCCAGAGTCGACATCAGCAGCTAGAAGTCAATGCCCTCTGATGGGAACGTTCCAGAAAGCACATGTGAAATAAACTTTCTCCCTCTGGGACCTTGCCTTTGCTCCCTCACCACTTGAACCACAGGCCAACAACGTTGCCTCTGAGGATAATGATGGTAAACTTCTAGACTTTACTCCATTCTCACAGTGGTACTGGGAAGGTGGAGGTGTTATTTCCATTTCATAGCAGACATATTGGAGGAGAGTGGGTCTCAGAAGTTAAATGAAAAAAAAGAACTCTAAATTCACGACCAATGACAGGCAGAGCTGAACTGTTGAACCACAGTCCCCAGAGTCTCAATATCTCCCCTACCACATTGTCCAACACCAACTTCAACTTGGCCATGCTTTCAACCTGGGTTGGGGGAGGGAGCAACCAAGCCCCAACTTCAGCCCACTCTGAAGATTCCTGAAGACAGACAGACAAAAGCCAGGCTCCTCTGAGATGCTCAGGCACAGAAACCAAAGTTCCTAGACTCCAAGAGCCTAGAGAGCCTTTCTTTCTGGTCCAGTAAGAGTCTAATTCTTCCTAGCCTCTCAGGCGGCCTTTGCTGTGTAGAAGGGCACATTTCATCTCATTAGAGAAGTGTTGCTTGTGTAGGGCAAATGGTTTAAATGGAATCTTTGGTGGAAAATTCTGCATGAGGCAAAGGGCATGGGTTGTGGGACTTCATCTGTCAGGATCACTTCAGTATAAAGACTTAGCAGAGCACATTGATGAATCAGGCAATTGAGTGTCTCTTTCCGGTGTCAAGGCAGCCAAATGTTCCTGCACAGCCCTGTGCCACATGGAAATATTTCTAATTAACACAGCCTCCTTTGAGATGGACTGACTGCTTCAGAACACTTTGTTAGTAAGGCGGCCTTGCACTGTGTTCTGTGCTGGCTGAAACCTTTGAGCTCTCATTCATCAAGGCATGGCTAACTGGAGGGAAAAAAAAAAAAAAACCAGATCGCTTCATTTCTTCCTGGGGAGGAGACATCCATGGTTATTTGAGGGAACTCGATCAATACTGGAAGGGATCAGAATATACCTTTACTCAAAAAAAGAGAATAAGACCAGAGAGCTATAATGGGACACACTCTGGTGAAAACTGAATGCCCCCTTGTCTCCCGGTGATCAGAAAATTGTTGGAACGATGCAAGTAGAGCTCTGGGGGAGGCAGTGAGTGTGTGCCCCTACAGTCTGGTGGCAGTGGCTCCTTTGTGCACACCTGGTACTGTGAGGCATTACCTTCTCCTCCCAGGAGATACTGTGAATGGTTGGCATAAAGAGTTGGTGGGAGGGGCTGGTCCCTAGGGTTCAGGGTAGAGAAGAAGCTTGGAGGGGCTCAGTCTTGGGCTCCCTGTGCTCTGGACTGAGAGTCTCTCACTGCATTTTATCTTCAGTTTCTTTTCCAGATCCCCTAGCCATGCCTCCATCTCCTAGGAGTACTCAAACCTGAAGCCGCAGCATGAAGGTCCCAATTCCAACTCTCCTGGCAGGATGACTAAACCCTAAGATACCTTGGAAACTTACCAGACATTTTTCCTATTCAGCTGCGTACCCAGCTTGTGCTTGGCTCAGGAACACTGACCATAGTGGATATTTCAAGGAACTATAGTACTGGCAACCCTGCCCTCACTCAACAAATACGACTGACTGTCAAAGTCACAGCACAAGATGAGAGAACAGAGACACAGAGGTTGGGAACCATGGCTCGCTCACGATCACGCACCAGGCTGGTGGCTCAGTTAGGGCAGGAAGTGAGGTAGGGAGACAGCTACTCTCTTAATTGTATACCAAATCTTTCAAGATCTAACAACTGAAGTCCAGCTTGAGGGAGACACGGAGCAGTCAGCCTGGAACCCACAACTTGGTGCACCCCTTCACTTAGAACTCAGCCTATCTTTATTATAAGCTTCTTCTTGGTAGAAGCATCTCTCAGTCTTGGAGAAGGCTCTCCTACTTTGAGTGTCCAGCCCCACTGATCTATTTGCTAAGCAGTTAATGACAGAGAGATGTTCCAGTCCTCAAGAGAACTCACTGGGGTGCTGGGCTGTCTTCTTTGTGGGAGTCTACAATTTTCTCTCTGCGTCTGTGTGTTTGTGTGTATACATGTGTGTTTGTGTGTTTATGTGTGTGCTTGTTTGTGTGTGTGTGTGTGTTCTGTGTGAGTTGCAGAGATCAGCTACAGCTGTTCTAAAGGACAGTTCTCCACCTTGTGTTTTGAAGCAGAGTCTCTCACTAGGTCTCACAGATTATACTAGACATGCTGGCTCCTGTGATTCTTCTTGCTTCCACCTCCCCAACATAGATTACATGTGTGTGACACCATGTCTCTAACTTTTTAATAGGCTCTGGAGATCCCTCTGCTTGCCTTATATGACAGGTACCTATGGGCAGACATATCTCCATAGCTTTCTTTTGTTTTAAAGGCAAATGTCACAGAGGCTGGTATTGAACCTCCCCATCCTCCTGCCTTCACCCCCAAGTGCTGGAATTGCAGGCCAGTCCCACCACATCTGACATCTCAGTTCCTCTCCATATGTGAGCAATCACTACAAAATTTACCTGGTTCCAGGAGTTGCCAGTCCCTAGGGTAGATTCAGATGGAAGGTCATATGTGGAGAAGGGGGAACATTCCAGGGACAGTGGTGCCTCACATTGGCCATCTTCTGTGACATACAATGGCCAACAGTGGCTACTGAATGCTCAGTGTTTGGCAAATGTGGCAAAGAAGGGAGTCTAACCTTTAACTTTTGCTCATTTAAATGTGGAGCAGCGCTTTGGGCTGGTGGCTCTGTTAGCTGGTCCAGTTTTAGAGGTTAGGATATTTGACTATCGTCACACAGGCTTGAATGCCCTTCTCGGTTGCTTATCAGCTTTGTTACCTCATGTAGAACCTGCAGGTGACCCAGACACTGTGTATGTGTACGGAGGTGTGTGTACATGTGTGTGTTTGGGTGTAACTGTGTATGTGTATGGGGTGTGCACTTGTGTATACATGTGTGTGTTGGGTGTAACTGTGTATGCGTATGGGGGTGTATGCACTCATGTGTACATGTGTGCGTTTGAGTGTACTTACATGTGATGTAGTGAGTTATCCTCCTTAAATGTTTTATACCATATATTTTGAATATAGAGCTCACCAATTGGCTAAACGGCCTGGCTAGCAAGTCCCCAGAATAACCTGCCTCTGTCCTGCCCCAGACACTAGGGTATAATATGAAGTTTTTGGCCTGTCTGGACTGTGGTCTTGACACAGAAATACACAGATGCTTATATTAATTTTATATTGATTGGCTTATGGCTCAGATATATAACTTGCTAACTTTTAACTTTTAAACTAGCCCATGATTTTTATCTTGTTTAGCCATGAGGCTTGATACCTTTTCTCAGAGTGGCATGGTTGTCTTCTTTCTTCTGCATCTGTGTGGTGTCTCTGTTGGTGTCTTTGCTGTGTTCTTCCTATTCCCAGATTTTTCTTAGTCTGGTAGTCCTGCCCACACTTCCTGTCTGCCTTTTGGCCAATCAGCTTTTTATTAAACCAGTAGGAGGGACAAATCCCACTACCCTTGGGTTACAGTCTCATACTGCCGCACCAAGCTTTTTCCCTAGGTTCTGGGGATCTGAAATTGATTTTTCATGTCTGTGTAACAGGCACTCGATTTCTGTAGCTATCTCTGCAGACTCCAGCCTCTCCTTCATCACCAGCACCACCTGTGGCATCAAGGCCCATAACAGACACCAACACTAGTTACTGGGTCCGTGGACAAACACGTTGGTTCTTGAGCTTAGTCTATTCACAATAGGTGTGCAAGTGGGAAGTGAGCAGTTCTTGGGGCTCAAGGGGATGTTCAAATGACCACAGTAACTTAAAAAAAATCTTGTCTAAAATCACACTGTCTTACTTATCATAATCATCACACTTCACCATGGTGTCTTAGCTTTGTTTCCTGTTGCTGTTTCCTGTTGCTGTTATAAAATACCCTGACAAGAGCAACTTCAATGAGAAAGGCTTTATTATTTGGCTTATGAGCCCAGCTTACATTTGATCACTACAAAGAAGTTAAGACATCAGAAACTTTAAGCAGCTACCTTCATCCAAGAGCAACTAGCTCCACCAACAACAGAGACAGTGAATTAATCTGTGTGACTTGTGCTCAGCTCACATTCTCACCCATATGCCCAGGAGTCCCAGGGAACGGTGCGCCCATGCTGTGTAGGTTTTCCCACTTCAATTGACATAAGCCAGTATTCCACACACAGACATGCCCATAGGCCAATGTGATGTTGAGAATTCCTCACTGAGATTCCTTCCTTAGGAGGATATCTACATTCTGCTGAATTGACAAAACCAACCATTACATGTGGGAATCATTTTCCTTTCTACTTATGGGGAGAGCAAATAAATTACCAATTACTGCAAGGCAGCGGACATAGACGTCCTCTGGGCCTCATGCACCTCTGGCTGGTGTCCTACTGCAGCCCCAGAGTTTGGGAAAGATGCAAGTGCAAAAAGTATCTGCACCTAGGACCAACTGGAATAACTCCAGATATTCCCCAGGCAGGCCTCGGCAGGATGGGTGGGTGTGGTTGGTTGCTATACCACCCTAATGACCAATGACCAGCTTCAGACTTAAAATCACTCATGCTCTACTCAAAAAGTTGATTCAAATTTCTAGATCACTTACTCCTGGGTAGATGTTTATTTTCAGTCTGGAGCCCCTTATACTCCTTGGACACAGGCACTGGTTCCCTTTCCTAGCCAGGTCCAGACTAAAGCTTTCCTTACTCTGGCATTGTCTAAGTTTCACATAACTGTGTTCATTATAAATCTTAGTTTCCACTTTGGGTGCTCTGCGGAAAGTGTCCTGCCTTTGCTCTCCGGAATGACATTTTTGTGGTTTCTGAAATCTGGATCCAATATGTTGGATAAACTGTGGCTCCAGGGGCCTCCCTTTCTCTTGGGTACATCCTGAAGCTTTCATCCTAAAGAGGCAAGGACTGTCGGCTGTCCTAACATTCCTCAGCCCTGGACTTGCTTTTCTAGCAAAGCCTGAAAACCCACAGTTTGATGTGGAAGAGATTTGGTATCAATCTTGTGCTCTCTCTAATTTTTTTTCTTGTCCTGTTGCTTTCAAGTCTAGTGTTTGAACAGAGAAGGATGATGTTCCATGCCCCGTTCCTTTCCTGCAGAGTTCTCTTGAAATCAATGTATTCTATCCCAGGCTGGCTGACGGGCAAAGGGCAAAGACTGGAAAAAAATACATTTTCCTGGGGCCTTTGCAGAGATGGCTCTGTTGATGATGAAAAGGGGGGTCCACAAGACAAACACCCAACAGCTTCCACATGGCACATAAACATTTACCTTCTCAGAAGCCGGAACTAACAGCAGAACAATCATCATAACAAGAAGGCAATTAAAACCCCATTCCAGAATGGAAAGGCAGAAGCTCTGCCCTGCTCTACCCCTGAAGATGATGAAGAATAATGCTCTTCCCTGGTAAGGCTGTGTGTAGATCAGAGCTGAGAGAGATGTGCAGGGAGGGTGCTCCATAGAAACTATGTAAATGGCTTGGTGCATATGGCTTCACACACGTCTGAGTTGAGCAAAGGAAAGAATAACTCAGAGCCCTTCGCCGGTAACCTTTTCAGCACAGAGAAAGTAGGAGCTCTCTCATTCCTTTTATGTGCACTCCTGTGCTTGTATTTAAGAAGGAAATTAATTCACTTTAACATTCCTTGACTTGTAAATCTGGCTTGAAGGTTAGGCAGGGAAAGAGTCCCCAGGGCTTTCGCAAAACCGTGATAAAAGTTGGAGAGAAGACTGATGGGCTGTGTTTGCATTCATGTGGCAAAAGGCAGAGGAAAGAAATCACAGCCTCTGGTTTTCCTCTGATGTCCCAAGTTCCCAGGACTAAAGTGTCACCTCACCAGGCACACACACACACACCTGTCCATGGACACAAACACAATTCTCACTTGTAATGTGCTTCTGTGTTCAGCAATAATTGTCCTAGGCCAGTATTTGGAGAGTCCTGTTTAAAATCAATTACATATTTAAAAAATCATTATTGCCTTAACTCCATGTAGTTCGCCATTGACTTAAACCTTACAATTCTGTCATTGTGTACCAAAAAGGCATTTCAGAAGCCCAGGACCAAGACTTTCCCTGGTCGCAGTGCAGATGACCAGCAGAAAGCCTGTGAGATAGTGCTGTGGAGGGGAGGAGGGGAGGAAGGGAGGAAGAAGGAAAAGAGAATGAGAGGTGGGAGAAGGGACAGGAATGGAGGGATGCGGGGAAAGGAGGAGGTGGAGGTGAGCCACTCTCCTCACTTAGAAGCGCTCTGCCGATAACCACCCTGGAGGCGGAGGCGGTCAGGACTGTTAAACCTGCCATTTCTCTCTCTGCGTGTAAGACAAGTGAAATCGTGATTACCTCTGCAAAGAAAAACTGAGGAGAAACTTGACAATGGGAAACCTGGGCTCCAGCCCCAGACACATGAAGTGCTGCAAGAGATGTCTTTGTCCCTTCCTGTGGGGTGCTGGTCCACCGTTCAGTAGCTCGAGATTGGCCTGTAGCGATGATGGTTTAGGTGCTGGTGGGTGGGTGTAAGAAGAAAAAAAAAAAGCCTATAGTTTAGGGAAAGCAGGCAGCTTTGGGTTCTTTTCCTTAAATCAAGATCTGTACCACCTGGGGTAACATCTGCAGGCTGTTATAATTAGGCAGAAGATGAGTGTAACGAAAATGACAGCCTTTTTCTCTTTCTGGTTCCCTGTGGGATTCCATCTCCCTCTACCTCCCAGGACCCATATTTCCACAGGAGCTTCAAAAGTACCACGAACCTTTCTGAAAGCTAAGGGTAATTTCTTCCTCTGGCAAGCCCCTCAGGAAACTGCATTTAACTCTATTGAAACAAATGGAAATACACAAATGTTACACTTTTAATTGTCTGACAATTTGGAAAAATCACCTTTAATGCCTGTCAAAGGCCTCTGTGGCCCCAGGCAGCGACAGTCATCCTACGTGAAACAGACCTCATTCAATAGAGAGCTCAAGGCTGTCTAATGTCTGGTCACCTCCCTCTTCCCTCCAAGTATATGCCATTAGATGTCAGAACAGATTACAGCCAGCCACGTTGAGTGAAACTGTTCTTTTTCAGTTTAATTATGGAGCTCAGAAGACAGACCCTTGCCTGTTACTAAGATTGTTGCAGATAATGAATCATTTGACAAATTCTAATTTCCTGTTTAGCTCCCCCTGGATGAAGCCCTTTCCAGGGTGGTAACTGAACTGGTACCTTACCCAGTTGGACTCTACTCTAGCCCTTGGCTCTGTCAGTCAAAATACTGTTTTGTGCTGGGTGTGGATTGATTGCTCATGTCAAATTACAGAGGATCTATGTATGGGGCCCACGCCTACAACTCCAGGTAGAAGGGGGAGGATGGGAAGTTCTGGGCTAGCCTGAGCTAGGGAGTGCTATCTTGTCTCAAAGAAAAAGAGGAAAGGAGCCTCAAAGCTTATCACCTTGGGATGAAAAGATGGCTCAGAAGTTAAGAGCACTGGCTGCTCTTCCAAAAAGCCTGGATTCGATTCCTAGCACTCACATGGCAGCTCACAACTGTTCTTAACTCCAGTTCCAGGGGATCAGACACCCTGTTCTGGCCTCCTCAGGAACCATGCATTCATGTGATGCACAAATATAGATGCAGGCAAAGCACCCACAGGTATAAAAATAAATCTAAAATTAAAAATAAAACAAAAAACTTCACCACCCAGCACATCAACTTCTTGGAAGACATGGATATGGAGGAGTCACAGCCCCAGAGCCTGAGAAATGGTGTTTGTGGCTCTGCCCTGTGTCTGAAAGAGGAGTGATTTCTTTACAGACTTAAGAGAGATACTCGGTCTTAGTGCACCACATCTATTACAGTGTGGGGCCCACACTTCCACTGTTAGAATTATTTCATAACTGGCCCTCTCTTTTCAAGCCTTAGATCAAAGGAAGCTTATCTGGATATAGCAAATATTATTAACGTTATCAGTGCAGCTGTCACTGGGCAGTTGGTCTCCATTTTCACACTAATGAAGTTAGTGTGTGAAAATCTGATTAGCAGAGAGAGAAGCAAGATGTGCTCCAGAGGTGCATCCACAATGGTCCATCTCAGCCTTGAACATCACCCTTCCTGTGTGTGCTTAAGCAGTTTACTAAAATGTATCCACTTACACAGAAAGTTTACCAAAATGTATCCACTTAAGCAGGGGTAGCAATCAAGAACGTAGATGTGAGGCCAGGCCCTAGGGAGTGTTCCCTTTCTTCTTGCTATCGGTGAGTGAGTAAGCTGGTGTAAGGAAGGAGATGTAAGTAAACAAAAGTGGGGGCAATGGACACTGTTTTCAGAAAGGAACCTCAAAATCCATCACAGGTTAGGAAATGTTGCGGAAGGAAGGTGGTGTAGCACTACAGATGCCTAGTGAGCTCGGGACCAGGCTGAGCCATGTCTCCCTCTTCTCACTCCTTGGCTTTCGCTCTTTCCAGGCTGACTTTCTCGGCTCCTTAGCACCTCTTAGGATCTTACTTGAGCCTCTCACTATCTAATTCTCCCCTCCTAGTAGTGCTTCACAGCAGCCAACATAGTAGACATTTAATTAAAAAAAAAAAAAAAAAAAAAAAAAAAAAAAAAAAAAAAAAAAAAAAAAAAAAAAAAAAAGCCATGGACAGACTGGAGCTAGCCCAAGAATGACATGTACCTTTTTACACCAGGCGACTGAGTTGCACAGGAGGAGGCTGGGGCCCGTTCCCTTCTGATCCATATTTCAATATGGCTTGCCTAAGGTGAGAATCTGGTTACCCAAAATAGGACAGAAAGACACCAACTAATGAACTCTCAGCAGGAAAATCCTTCTGCCTGCAAAGAGGTGCCAAAACCAACAGCCTTGCTTCATTTAAAAGAACATCTTTTCTTCTAATACCCACAAGGCCCTCAGCCTCTTCTATTTTTCTTGGGTTCTGTTTTGTTTGTTATGATCTATGGGGTGCCACTGAATCAGGAAGTTGTACTTCTAGGCCTGGGGCTGCACAGTTCTCCCAATTGGAGCTGTTCTGTGCACTGTAGGCTCAGACACATCCCTGAGTCCCCCTACTAGGTTCCATCAACACTCCATCCTTTGGTTGTGACAACCAGAAAATTCCCCAGACATTGCCCAGTACCCCTAAGGTGAGAACAGGACACAATAACCCCAAATGAGATCTATCTACCACTAATGAAGACAGCAGCAAACACAGAGGAATTAATCCTTCACATTAATGTGGGCTGTTTACTTGATGGATGAGAACATGAGGTACTTTCCTCCCATGCTTCCTTTTGCTTTCTATCCTGAGCACCCAATATCTGAGTAATGAAATCCTTCTGTCTCCAACAGAGTCCCTAGCAACATGGAGGTACTGTCTAAACCCTGACAATCTAGGGGTGAGGTCACACAGGCTCCCAGGTCTGGCCTGTGGTGTACATTGTAAAACTATACACACAACACAACCCCTAGCAGCCATGTTGCACTGGCTGGAATATCAGGCTTATGGGAAGCCATCAGTCCTCCAGCACTTCTTGTGTGTGTCAGGCCGACTTCATTTAAGTAAACCCAACTAAGATCAAGTTGTGGTGAAAGGGAAAGAATCCCCTGGGCTGGGACCCAAATCTCAGGAAATCCCCATACCCACAAAGTCTCATTTCTTTCTGTGTCCTTGTCGCTAAATGGTAACATCACTGCCATACTCAAATCTCTCCCTCTGGGAGGGTTTCGATGAGACTCTTTTTAGATTATTTATATGACGACACCTTGGAAAATAAAAAGCAATGTGATTCACCTAGGAGAGGTGATACATGCCTACAGTCTCTACAAACAAGCAGCTGAAGATCGCTGCAAGTTTGAGGCCAGCCGGGGCTACTTGGTGAGCTCTACTGTGATCACACAGCAAGATCTTGTTAAAAACAAAACAACAAAGAATCCATAGTGTCAGCAAAAGGCTTTAATTCCTTGTCTGATCTCATCCTGCATAGGCCTGGAAGGATCCCAGACCCCGGAGATGGCATTTCCTGTTTAATTGGTGGGACCTCTGCTTCAGACAGCTTTAGACAGCTTAATGGTCTATTAGTAAAGAAGGTATCTTATTGCAGAGGACAGTTTATCATCTGCCACTGCTGATAAGGAACAGAGGGGTGGCTTTGGCCACACAGCCTCAGCACATCTTTAGGGCTGGTTTTTAAGTGGTTTTAATGCCTTGAACTAATTGGCATGGAGAAGGAAACAGAAATCAGGCTTTTTATTTATTTAAATAATGCAATTTCTATGAAAATGAGTTCACTCTGGACCCTTTGAAAGAAAGAAGCCAAGCTCAGGAAAGGTCAAATACGTGAGAACAAGGCTGTGTCCCTCTCAGCTAGCAGTGCGGCTCTTGGCATCACCACGAAATGGACCTCAAAGCTTCAACAGTGCACCCTGAGCTTTGGAGGGTGGTCAGGTCCTCACAGCCAGCCTCTGGATTGAAGTTTCTGGTTCTGTAGGACTGGCAGTGCACACCAATCCAAGGTTGCACATTATCTCTAGGTGATGCTGTTGGGCCAGAGCACATAGCAAGCATCCAGACAAACTGTACCCAATAAGCTGTGAACTGTGTATCACTAGCCTAGGTTAGACCAGTAGGAACCTTTCGAAATGTCTACAGCAGCTTGGTCACTCCATTTCAGCCATTGGTGCTACCACTCATTTTAAAGTCAGGTTCTGGAACTGGAGAAACAGCTCCACAGTTAAGAATGCCTACTGCCCTTGCAGAGGATCCATGTTCAGTTCCCAGAACCACACTGGGTGGTTCAAAACCACCTGTGACTGTAGCTCTAGGGTATTTGGTACTCTCTGGTCTCCATGACAACCCACACACGTATGGCATACTTCACACACACACACACACACACACACAAATAAAATAACAAAACAAGTGTCTTCTCAGCTTCAGCACTTTTGTTCCTATTTTTATTGTATTTTAGTTCGTTTGGCAAAAGGAGTGAGTTCTCTATACAGGCACTGACACTGTTTAGCCTTAAACAAGACCATTTACAGAAGAAAGGGGTTATTTAGGCTTAGGCTCAGTGATGAGTCTACTTACCGGTAGCCACAGCAGAAAGTAGAGTTTACATCTCTCAGTCACAAACAGGAAGCAGAAAGACAGCGAACTGGAAGTGTTGAGAGGCTTTCACTCAAAGCCTTCCGCACTGTGTATTTCCTCTTGTGAGGCTGCACCACCTAACCTTCCCCAAACAGCGCCACCAGCTGGGGACTAGGTGTTCCAATGCCTGAGTCTATGGGGACATTTCTCATTCCATGCCCCAAGGGTATTATGGGGATTACTGTTTGGCACCCTGTCTAAGTAATCCCTGACAGGAGTTTCCACAGTCTCTGTCCAGATGCTCACTCATGAGTCCGCCTGAAGCTGTTCCCTCCTTCCCACCATCCCTTCCTCTCTCCCTGAGTATTTCCTGAGATTGCCTCCCAATAAGACCATTTGTCTTTGAACTCTTGTCTTGGGATCTGCTTCATTTGGAGCCCAAGCCAAGAGACTTAATTGGTATGATTTCCTGAAAATGTTAGAAATATTGTTTTTGATGTATATCTGTGTGTGGGCAGGCATAAATGTGTGTGTGTGTGTATGCAAACACAGGTGGACCCTTGCTTGCTGAATGCTGGGATTATATGCAGGTCACACTGAGTGCTAGAGATCTGAATTCCACCCTCAGGCTTTCACAGTAAGGGTTCTCCCCACCAAGACCTCACCTCAGTTCTCTTCAAAAACACTTTTAAAATAAATAAAACAATACATTTTTTTTTCATTCTTGGGGACTGAGTACTACCACATTCCCAATCCTCATTTTTAGTGTGAGAGGGAGTCCCATTAAACTGTCCATGCTGATCTTGAACTTTGGATCCTCTGGTTTGGTCCTCCCCACTCTCTGGGATTACAGATGCTCGGCAGCAGGCCTTGCCTTATGCTGTAGTTTAATATGGGGAGGTGAACCCACAGTCTCCCAGGCTGAGGCTGTATCTGCAAACTTCTTAGACCTGCTTTGTCTCATGGTAGCAATTAGTTAAAACCAGACAGCCTTTGCCAGGAATATGAACTCTGTGACTTTGCCACAATCCCCACTGTTCTCTAGTGTCTTCCCCAGGTTATTTTTTTTTATCATTGATTGATTACCATTTAGTTGTTTGGTAGTTCTCTTAAGTTGCCCAGATATTTGCATGCTTTTCAAGTTCCATAAAAGATGGCAACAAATAGATCAGAGGGGCCATGTATTTTCATTAGAGAAGCAGAGTCGAATAGAGAAGAGAACATTGCTTATGTTCTTTCAAAGACCAGCAAGCAAAGCTTATTGAAAAGCCAAGAAGTGGTTTCCTGCATTCAGGAGGGAACTCAGATATGGTGTTGTCTAGGCTATTTCTACATACACAACACAAAGAAAAAATTGGCATCCCAAGCTCTGGTTCTGTAGAATAGAGTTTTCTATCTAGCTTAAAGCTGGGATTCTATCTTCCACCTTGGAGGGGAACCACAAAGAGGCATCAGGTGGGGTGAAACCTATTGTGGGTAAAGTTGAGTGTCAGGGAGAGAGGGAGGAGGGAGGGAGGGAGGGAGGGAGAGAGGGAGGGAGGGAGAGAGGGAGGGAGGGAGAGAGAGACAGAGGGAGAGAGAGAGAGTCTTCCCAAGTCCCTCCTCCCAAGAGGTTCAGGTTTGGACATAGGGATGCCTGCATGGAGTTTGTTGTATTTGTGGACACCAGGAAGGGCCCCAAAGGCCTTTGTATCTAGGTTCTTCCCTGTTCTATGATAAAATGCTCTCTGATGGCATTTAGCAGTGTGAATTATCTTACAGAAAACTTCCTAAAGATGTGCAAGTGTATATAGTTAGGGAGCTGTGTCTAAACATGTGTTTCTCAGCACCCACTGTCCCTGCCACCAATCACCTTAGCTGTTGCTGTAGTGCATGCAGAGAGAGGTCAGACCTCCTTCAGACCCAGTCTTCACTGGAACCTCAGAGGCTCCATTTCCTGGGAGTTGCTCACACTTTCTGATTTTATAATGACATGGATTACAGATGTAAGTGGAAACCTGGCTGTTGTCTTTCTCTGGGATCCAGGAGATTTTCTATTTATCTGTGGGGGCTCCTGGGAGTTAGTTCCTCAGTTTCCCCACAGTATCTCATGAACTTTGCCATGTCTCTCTGGAGTCCTGTTGTCTGCTTCTGTCAGAGCCCAGCCAGACATGGAGTTGACGTATCTCATTTGATGAGATGCAGATGACAGGCCCTCCATGGGCCCTCAGGCTGTTTCCAAGTCTGTGCGCTGTTTACTCTGAGCTATTATCCAGGTCCCTGACATCTGCACAGGACACACTGTCTATTTGTTTCCCAGGTCTCCTGTCCCTCTGATAAATGTCTAGGAGAGCCAGGAGTGAAACACAAGAGCCCTTTCTTCCCTCCCAAACCTTCAACATGGAATTGTTTATTAAGTCTGTTCAACTATAGGATAAAAAGCAAATGTTGAAAAGTAGCAAACAGGATGGAGAGACTTGTCCAGTCAATAAAGAACTTGTCATACAAACATGAGACTCATGTCTGATCTCTAACATAAAATGCACATAAAATCCAGGCCCAATGGTGCATCCTACAGTCCCAGTGTGGAGGAGCAGACACCAAGATTCCTTGGGGAGGGGCTTAGGAAGATACCTGGTGTTGACCTCTGCCCTCCACACACACACAAGCACACGGGTACACAAACAAATAAAAGGAAAGCAGGAGAGAGGGAGACCGAGAGGCAGGAGAAAGCCCACTCACACAGTCTACCACCCCACAGCCCTCACTGTAATATTCAATTTGCACATTCTTTCCTCATGCTAATTGGGTTTTTAATGAACAGAGGACGGTGCACAGTATGTGGCACAGTATGTGAGCTTTTAAAGCCAGGCTAAGAAATCAGTTTTGTGACTTTGGGGTTCACTTCTCTGTCTAGAATATGCTCAACTGTCATTCTTCCAGATTATGGCCTCAAATCTCAGGTTCCAAGGAGCCACTTCCAAAACCCCCACCATCTCTCGGAAACAAAAGCACCTCATGACAAAGCCTTAAGGAATGAACACATACCAAACCCCCCTCCCCCACACACACACAGAAAGAGAGAGACAGAGACAGAGAGAGAGGGAGAGACAGAGAGAGACAAAGAAATAGAGACACACATACAGAGAGAGAGAGAGTCTCAGTGATGAGCAGAGAAGGTGGCAGCAGTGGGGAGTGAGTTGGGTGTCTCTCAAGAAGCTTGCAGTCTGTCACTGAACGCCACCTTTGAGGCCTTAGCTCCCTCCCTGTGATCAGATAGAATATGAGCTGTGTTATCTATGCACAAATCTCTCTTCCTTTGTGTTTCCTGTCTTGACACCACCAGTGATCACCCCACATTAGCATCAGAGCGATAGAAGACTCCAGAAACCCAAACCTCCCTGCAGTAAAAGCCTGAAAATTGCATTTTGATACAATTAGGAAGATAGCATTTTAAATACAATCCCATCAATTCAGCTAAATGCTCTCAAACTATATAAGATCCACTTTCTGAAACAAAGGAATACGTCTCCCCAATCAATATAATTACGTTTTTAAATGAAGATTGTAGAGTGCTCTGTCCACGAGGCATGGTTACTTGTTTCCAAATGCTTGATTAGGTCATTAATCCCTTCCCTTCTCGGCCAAGTACTTCAAAAGGCTACTTTATATCAAGTTCACATTCATGAAACAATTAAGATAATTTAAGATAATAAATCTCCTGGAAGTGCAGCCTTCGGACCTCTGAAAGCATTGCCTCAGAGACCCAAAGACCTCACTGCAGAAACAGACCTCCAGGATGGCCCTGGCCACTCATTACTGGGACTTGGCATCTTGGTTGTGCCTAAGGAATATCTGAAGCAGGTATCATTTGTGCTTTGTCCCTTGAGATTTTTCTAGATTTTTCTGAGACTCAATAACATGTAAAAGAAGTTTGGGAGGTTAAAATATAAAATTCTTCTGAGATAAAAGACTGTCACAAAATGTGCCTTTTAGGGCAATCAAAATGGCTTGCATCTGGGATGGTATTGATTCTGAAGAAACTGGGAAGGGGTGCGCTTTTAGGAGGACACTTATGAAGGCCCCATCATATGCAAAAAGTCTTTGACCAAGATTTGTGAACTGTACCATTCAAATGCCGTATCTTAATTAAAACACCAGTTAAATAAGGAGAACAAGGAATATACAAGTAGCCATCCTGAGAAGGGATGTGAAGTAGTCTTGGAAGAAGTGCAGCTATTCTAAAGAGACTCTTATGTCCCTCCCTTAGGCTGTCAGACCATTAAGACAATGGATCCCAAAAAATTGGAATTGGAAAAATGGATCCCTGGCCAGAGAGGGGTCTTAACTCCTAGAAAGAGATTCCATACAGTCTGACAGATGACCTTACCAGAGAGACTGGAGCCCAGACAATGATGGTTCAATGACTGGCAGGAGACATCTAGCTTGGGATGGCTCAGCTGTGCAGACCTCTTGCCTTTTTCTATTTAAACCTAAATAAATATCATGTCAGGGCTCCAAAGATGGACTTGGGGGGTCACTGGGACACTTTTTTCATCTTCCCTATGTGGTTGCATTGAATAACCCTATTTCTTTTTTTTTCTGTTTCTTACTATGTGTTTAATTGGCTTATAGGGAAAGGGTGGCTGACCTGGCTGGCCTGGGCTATCAGGACACAGACACTGACTAGCACCACTAACAGGAAGGCACTGAAAAGGAGTTACAGAGATACAGACCACCTGTGTGCCTACAAATGGCAGTTAGCTTTATGGAAACAGTCCAATAGTTAACCACTCAACGGGGATGCATCGGCATCCATTGTGACTTTTTCCCAAAGCTGGAGAGATGGCTCAGCTCGTGCAGAGGACCCAAGGCTTGATTCCCAGCACTCACATGGTGGCTCACCTCACGGTATTGTTACTCCAGTTCCAGAAGATCTGATGCCCCTTCCTGGTCTTCACGGGGTCCTTTATGTACATAGTGCACAAACACTCAGGAAGCATACACATAAAATAGATAAACATGTATTTTTAAAACTGTGTTCTGAGCAGTGAGTTCTGTGTTTGTCCATGAAGCCATGGGGTCTTTCATTCTCTCTCAGTCCTCATCCCCTCCCTCATTTAATGTAATTGCTTCCTGCTGTGGTTGGAGGTTGCTGGAATTTGTACTCCTAATACATGCAAATTAAGCCACTTATTGAGCTAACTCTTACCTTGTAAGGGTCTGTACGGGTCTGTCTTCCTGATGCCTGGGGAATTGTGTAGAAGCAAGGAATTCCCACCCATGCTCATTGAATTTCTAACTCCGGTGTCCTCTATTTAGCCTCCAGCTTTTGAGAACCAAGAAACCCACCATGTGCTTCCCTCTAAGCATCTTTGGAATTCTCCTAGAAAGGGATGCATTTGGCTAGAATTGTCTTCCCTAGGAGATGAGTCTCTGGGCATCTCCCAAATGGTCCATGATAGGATTCTGAGACCTCTGAATGTAACAGCTGATGGATGGGGTGACAAGCCCCATGTGTTTGGGTACAAGATCTCTGGACTGAGGTGCTCCTGGTCCCTTCAGTATCCAGAAGCAGAGTAGCATGACAACTCCTGAACCTGGAGCCCTCTGGCATGCAGGTGAGGATTTGGCTGACATGTACATGCCTAAGCAAAAGATAATGGAAGATGGCTCTAGGTATCCCAGCCTGCAACCACGGGCACTGCCCTCACTCTCAGCTCACTGTTGCCTTCCATCCTGTAATGCCCAGAAAGACATATCCTGCTGGAGTTCCAGGACACCTGCATCCACAGCTCTGCCTGCACACCTGTAGTGTTGCCTACTTGTTGCAGAGGAAGCAATTTCTGTGGGCAGGCAGTTCTGTGACAGCAAAGGCCTGTCTAGCATCAGGTCCTCCAACATCTATAGCCATTGATACACATGCATTCATTCACTCTATAAATATTTAAATACATGAATAAATGGATAATTCATAAGTGGGTGGGTGCAAGAATGAGTAAGTGAACTTCTGAGTGGATGAGCATGTTAGCCAACTCAAGTGTTTCTAGACAAACAATTGTGTTTAATGATAGAACCAAGGGTTTCTATCAGTGCAAAAATTAATGCTCAGTAGTACTTAGGGGCTTGCATGTATTATAGGATTAGATAAACTATGGCTTGGCATGGCAGTGTCATGTTGTGTTGTACATCATCATAAAGGTCAGCTTAGTGCTAGAAACACCTTTAAGGATCTTGTACACATCCAATTCTTTGCAGTAGCCTCAAATGGGAGGACCTCTGTGTAAGGTCATGTTGACTGGGCTGGTACAATTACATGGGCCCTGAAGTCTGTCTAGACAAGCTTGGGTAGGGATGTCCAGCACATCTACTCTGAGTGTCCAGCACCTGGGGTAAATGAGGGCCGCATGTCTCAGAAATGAGGTCTCAGGAAAGTGGAAAGCTGTTCTACACCTGCAGCCTGAGACAAGTCTAGCTGGAAAGTATTCTCTCCCCCCACTGCTGAAGCCTGCTTATCCTCTGAGTATCCTGAAGAACACGGGATTGCCTGCATCTCCAGCTTTTCCTGGAACTGGCTCAGTTAATTTACTAATCAGTGTGGTCTCGGGGGACAAAAATCAAATTACAATTCCTCTGCCTGGAACCCAACAAGCCCTGCCTTTAAGGGGCCAGGGGAGGCAGCAGACGATTCCTCCCCTAGGGGGATTATGAAGCAGCCAGTATGGAAGCTTCACCCCAGGGCTGTTGGTCAGGGCCTTGGCTGCAACAGACCCCCAAAACTGGCATCCCAGCTAGGGCATGTTTCATAGAAGAACATTCCGGAAAGATTTCACTAATCTCGCTTCCAATTATTCATGATTTTACACACACATCCACAGGCACCACAAATTACTGCAATGTGTTCTCTGTTTTCTTATGTTTTAGCTTGCATTTGGAGACACATCTGTTTTGCTCAGTTAGCTGTGATGACTTAAACTTTATGATGAAGAAATGTCTCACAGCTTCCTAGTTGAAGTAATAGAACCTTCTAGAATCTAATCAAACATCTACTGATGCTACTTGGGGTGTTTTATGTTGATCGTTTACACTAGATACTTGGAGGCTTTCAGGAAAGTAGGCAGGTCCTGAGGGGTTCATGGATGCACCCCAGCAATAAGGCCAATCCACCTCCCTGGGACAGAATAAAACCCAGCCTGTGTTTCTACCCCAGACCAACAGCCAGGGTGGAGTGTATGAATATGTGTCCTACCCTCATTCATCTGTCAAGCTTCAGCCCCCACCAAGGAGGCTCTACGCACTCAGCTCCTTCAGGCTGGCACAAACCACACTGACAGAAAATAAATGTCAAAGTGAGAAAGAAAGAATACGTCTGCCTTTTCTCACCAAAGCAGCTAATAAAAATTATAAAGCAATCTAACGGTTTAATAATTAGATCCAGGACACATGCGGTCTTCATTATGACAGCAAATACTTTTTAGTAATATGAGGGAAAACATGAAACTCAAAATAATTCTTGATAATTTAATTAAAGGGAAGCTTTCCTGTGAAAGCTGCCTTGCTGGGGAGGAGTGGATGAGAAGCCCAGACAGCTCAGAAGTGGGTGCTGACAGTAGGCGTACGGTGCCATGTTCTTCATGGGAGCCGGGGCATCTATCTATTTGTTGTTCTCTTTTGTTTTGAGGAGAAGTAATGCAATGTGGTGCCCAAAAGTGTTAATTTCACTAAAAATCCATCGGTGGCTGAACAGGTCAGAACCCATAAACATTTTCCATTACCCCACCACACGAGGACTTGTATTCTTTCATTTCAGCTCTTTTGAGGTCA
Organism: Sigmodon hispidus; assembly: GCA_004025045.1. Classification (NCBI taxonomy): domain Eukaryota; kingdom Metazoa; phylum Chordata; class Mammalia; order Rodentia; family Cricetidae; genus Sigmodon; species Sigmodon hispidus. The sequence continues at coordinate 62,258 of PVIH01010696.1, forward strand.
TTGGACCATCCATTAATTCCGAGATTCCATGAAGCGAAATTAGTTTAATTTAGCTTAAATTTAAATTGGAAAACGTGCCCCATGGTAAGGGCAGAAGAGGCTGTGGAAAGGCTGGCCCTCCTGCTTCAAGAATGCATTTATTCCCTCTTTCCTGGCTCCTACCTCATAGCAAGCCACTGCCACCCATGCCCTTCCCTCCCTCTCTCCTCCGCTGCCTCACAGACCATTCTCCACCAGCAGGGGTGCTCTTTTTAAAAAATGGATTCCAGAATGTCCTCCAGCAATCCCAGCAGCTCTCTTTTGCCTTTGACCCCACAGGCCTCTGGGCCCTAATCCGAGCCCTCCCTCCCAATTCCCACCTTTTCCTTTCCTCTCTGTCTTGAGATTCTTGAGGTCTGCTGTTGCCCTGTCTCTCTGATGAGCTGTCTCCCAACATCTGGACGTTCCTATCCATTGTCCCCTTCTCTGTGGGCCCACCCCTAGGACAGCTTTTCCTAACTGCTCACCAAGAGCACAGCTAGAGCCCTACGGCATTTTAGGCTGTTTCAGCTGAAGACTTACCCTTCTTTACCTTTGGGTCCCTTCATGTTCTCTGCTGTCTTTGTTCCAACTTGTCCTTCTAGACTGGCCTTGCCTCCAAGGACAGGTGTTGTAGCCCAGCAGTGCCCAGAGGACCCTGTGGTTAGAACTTAGGGCAGTTGGCAAGATGAGGATGTCATGAGGGACTAACTGCACCCCTGGCTCCTACTGAGGCTGCAGTCAGCAAACATGCACCCATATGCCTCCCATATTACCCCCATCTTGGTCTTCTTTCTTGGTCCCCATTTCACCACTCACCAGGTTGCTACCATTTGGTGAAAACCACAGGAAGTCAAGAAGCTGTGTAAAGAAACCAAATGGAGGCTTCCAGATAGAAGGCTGGGACGGGGTGAGGGTGGGCATCAGATTCTTCAAAGAACCCACTTAACTTACACTGCCCAGTTGAGGAGAACAAGAATCTTGAAAGACTAGGTACCCGCATTGTCACTTGGGAGGTTGAGGCAGGAGGATGACAAATTCAATGTTAGCCTTTGTTTGAGGCAAACCTGGGCTACTTGAGACCCCGGTCACAAACAAAGCCAGTATCCTGACTGAGTTCTGCAGTGGACTGGCTAAAGCCTCCAGCTTAGGTTCCGATAGTCCTGAATCTCTGTCACATTTCTACACAGAGGACACTGTGGTCACTCTCACACCTGAGTGAGGACATTGCTGGAGAAGCTGGGTGCCCTGGTCAGGTGTATACTAAGGAGCCAGCGTTGCAGACCAGGGTCTGAGAGGCCTCTTGCAGATTAGAACTGGGAACAGACACTTTTGGCCTGGAGAAGAGTCAGCTCCACAGAGCCAGATTGTCATGAATCAATAACACCGAAGCCGCAGATTCTTGGGAGAGGCCCTCATCAGGGCCCCCTGATTGCAGTTTTTGCCCGCCAAGGGAAAGAGGCCCTTTCCTGCCCCTCTGTAGCCAGTTGCTCACTGCCTCCTCTCTCTCTAGGCCTCACAGAAGCTGGCAGCCAATATGGACACATCTGCCTAATCATACATCACGTCCAAGGTCATTTGACTTTCGGGAAATCTGAGGACAAAGGCTACCTCCTCCCCAAAACCCAGCCTGCCACAGCCCCCTCACTCACAGATGAACAGGCAGAGACCCCTGAGACATCTGACCTCTCAAGGTCACCAAGTTCATTGCTACAGAGCCCTGCCAAGAACAGGGGTCATGGTGGCCAAGCACATCCTGCCAAGTCACAAAGACTGTACTGTGTATATTTTCCAGACAGAGTAGAAGAAATTCAGGTTTTTCCACCCTGACAAAGTGCTGTGGATTATTTTCAAGAAGTCTGGGAAATTCCACAAGTCTATTTTCAAAGGACACCCACTTGGCTACCCAGCATCTTGAAAATAATCCTTCATTCAGGTGTGGAAGGGGATGGATGCATCTTGCTGACATCTTCATATTTTACATTCAATTTCAGAGGCAGGAAAAGCTGGAAACAGCAAATTCAAACCTCAAATTCACCATCCATCCACTATCCCTAAGTTGTCAGGGTACCCCAAGGATGAAGCTTACTCTACCCAAGTTACCTGCCCCCGGAAAGTCACACCTGGCTTGGGTTGGCAGCCACCAAGCTCCTGCATCTGTTTTGCATTACTTTGATGTCAATTCTTTCCAGCAGCCCCTCTCTCCCTCCCTCCCTCCTCCTATAGTGTGTCCTGGCCCCTGAAAGTGGCCTCCAGGATCAAATAGAAATTCCAGTTCAGGGATGTAAATCTTCCATGTGATGTTGAGACTCACGGCTGGTTATTTTTCCTGGAATTGGAGCAGGGCTTATTGACATGTTGGAAGGTTCTAGTTGCAGAATTGGACTGAGTTCCTGGATTCCTCTGCTGGTTGCTTCTGTGTTGACACATAGAAAGCAGGACCTTGATGGAAAGCTGGTGCCTGGATTAGGTGAACTCGCCTGTGCCTAGAAACTTCTCAGAAAGATACAGGAGGGAATTTAAAAAAAATACAGTACCAGGAAACCTAAAACTAAAGCTATTTCCTCAAATAATTTAGGTTAAAACTGGCAAGAACATACAAAATGTTCAAAAGAGAGCTTGGCTGGATCATTTCAAACATGCAATGAAACTGTCAATCCGAGAGTTTGCCTGTGTACACACTCGCTCTATTCCTAGAACTTGTTTTGTTCTTGTATGAAAAAATTTCTATGTAAAGCATTTTAAACCCAGGACTGAGGTCAAATATTAATAAAACAAATCCCTGGGCATCCTCAAGTAAAACTGAGTCCTCAGTTTCTATCCAGAAAAATAAAATCAGAGCGAGCTTATATGAGACAGAGCAGCGTTTCTTTAAATTTTTTTTTTTTTCTGAGACAAGATTTCTCTGTGTAACAGCCCTGGTTGTCCTGGAACTCATTTTGTAGACCAGACTGGCCTCAAACTCACAGAGATCCACCTACCTTTGCCTCCCAAGTGCTAGGATTAAAGGCATGTACTACCACACCCAGCTCAAGATTTATTTTTATTAATTTAAAATTACATGATGCTTGTGGGTCTGTATGTAGTATGTGCATGTTGGGGGAGGTACCCAAGGATTCCAGAGAGGGTGTGGGTAGGATCCTTGAAGCTGGAGTCACAGGTAGTGGTACACCACACAGTGTGGGTATTGAAAACCAGCCTCAACTGGAACTTGATACTGTTTATAGTTTTTCAGAATATTCAAAAAATCATCATTATTATATTTTTGGCTAAAGAAATAGAATTTTTGAATCAAGAGCTCTCTGTGTGATCTATTCCTCATCTCTGAATCCTTGCTCAGAGAGAACCTTCCCTCAGTTATCCTCCCTAGATAAGTAGTGTCAAAGGTGACAGGGACAGAAGTACAGATCCATGCTGTCATTTGCGGAGCCTGGGAGAGGACCCTTAATCTTGACTCAAGTCAAACTGAATCCTGGGTTTCTATCCAGAAACAAAATTTCAGAGAGGACCACTATAAGGCAAAGTTAATTCTCTTTCTTTCTTTTTTTTCCCAAGATTTAATTTTTATTATTTCAAAGTGGTGTGTGTGTATGTGTCTCTGAGTGTGTGTGTGTGTGTGTAGTATATATATACACATGCGTGGAGGTGCCCAAGGAGTTGGATCCTCAGAAGCTGAAGTCAGAGATAAAGTAAACCATTCATTGTGGGTGCTGAGAATGGAATCAGGTCCCCGATAGGAGCAACTTATGCTCCTAACTACTGAACTCTCTAGTCAGAGTTAGAGTTTTCCATATAGATTTCAAGCCATAAGAGTTAAGAGAAAGGCTCAATGAAAGGAAGACAGACCCAGGAGCAGGATGCAGACCCTTTGAGACTCCTTAGCATCCTTACAACACTAGTGGACAGGGTGAATTGGGAGTTGCTATCTTCAAATGTGACTAAAGCTCTTCATAAGACCACAGAGTGTTCCTGAGGGTGATGGCCAGCAAGATGGACTGCCACTGCTAAGGTCAGCAAGAGAGGAGGGTGCAGAGAATCAGGCCATCTGTACTATAAACAAAGTTAACAGACTTGTTGGAGATTCCCAGAATATATCCGGGGGAAGGAAGGAGGTACAAGGTCATATACATTCAGGCCTTGAGAGTGGGTTATTGCTATTTTAACATAAAGTATCTCTGTATGGAAGGAACATTATCTGTTGGCAGCCTTGACAGCAAATAATAATATCACTGGAATTTTTGCTTCCCAGCTGGTGAGAGGCTTCCCACGGACTCCGAGGTGAAGGGAGGGGTTTCCCTCCCTTCTCACACCCCCACACTGTCTCCATGCATCTTTCTATCCTATTTCCCACAGCATAGATCTGGGAGTGTGTGTTGGGGGGGGGGTAGTTTCCGTTCCTCAAATGGCCTGCTGGTCAACATTTTGGGCTCTGGAGACCACATAGTCTCTGCTGTAGAGACTTAGCGCTGCTGTCATAGTTTATGTGAGCGAATGGACACGGATGAGTGACAATAAAACTTTATTTACACGAAACAGGCTATAGGTGTAGTCTGCCAACTCCTGCTGTGGAGTTAGTTTGCAGTTTTTGTGTGCATTTCAATTTACTTCATTTTCATTTGAACAGCTAATAAGAAGTCTTGTATCTCATTGCACTTGGAAAATCTTTTCTTGGTGAGCCTTCACATTTCCATTAATATTTTTGAAGACCTTTGACGTGACCTGGCAGGTTAGAAGGACTGGACTTGACCCAAACATATTGGTTCTAAACTCAAGTCTCTGAGATGGTCTGTGTAGATTCAAACATGAGAGAACCTCATGGAAACAGAAAAAAAATTGAGTCAAACAAGTTTTGGCAGCTAAAATGGTCCCTTCTTAATATTCAAAACATTCTCTCAATCTACTTTTGTCTTGGTTTTAAAACTTGAGCAAGTATTCAACTTAAGGTTTATTTGTCTGTTATAATTTTCTGTTGTTTCTGGTCAAGAATCAGGGGCTACACATTAATATACCTGCCTAGAGGGTCTGGCAGGTGGACACGCCTAAATGAGGCAGGACTGTAAATGAGAGGTGGACATGGGATGGGTGGACTAAAAAATACAGTCTGTCAGGCTCCCATCACCATCTATTGGATAAGCCTCCCAACTGCGTGATGGGTTCTTGCCAGCTGGGCAAGGGTCCTCGTGGTATTGACTAGTTAACAAAGACAGAGAAAGAAGTTGCCCAGGAAACCTCTGGAAAGCAGTTCTTTCCTCCACCATGGCCCCATCTGCTTCCTTTGAGGGCATGTGCACCATTCCATATGTTGCTAACATCCCCATTCCTCTGCTAAGTCCTCTGGCCTCCTCCCTGGGGCACACAGAGTACATGACTGGCTTGGGATTCTTAGCTTTCTTGCACGGTGTTAAGTTCATTAAATCCTGCACTTTCCCCAGACCTCCAATAAATTATTTTTTCTCTTCTCCTCTCCCCTTCTCCATGGGGAGAAGATTTTCTTCCAATAATTTCCCATCGTTTCTCTTTTATTTTTAATTTCATTAGGGGGGCCAGCCAGCTGTGCAGCCCAGCCATTTTCCCAGCCCTTTGTGAGCATCATTTTACATAGTTCTGCTCAGGTCCAAGAAAACTAAACAAAGCCTAATCCTCCTGGAGAGCTCCAGGCCTCTCAACAGATGCAGGGCGTTTCCCTCCGCAGCCTCCTGCAGTAGAGGGGGCTGCCTGTACAGAGAAGCCAAGGATACCTCCCTTCCTCAACCCTGGTCTCAGCAAGGTTTCTTCCAAGGGTCCTGGATACGTGGCCCAAATAGGAGGGTTGACCCTCAGACAGACTCCAGTGGACTGACTTACCACAATAATAACTGTAGTTTGGTGGGAAAATAGATAGACTCTGAAATTCACACAGCAGCCACGGGGAGACTAAGCTCTCTTTCCCAGGGTGGTATCTCTCCGGCCAGACCTGGGTCACTTACCCTTCTCATCTTCTTCTCTGCTGGCCTTCTGTCCTATAGTCTGCACACATCAGACTGAACAGCAGCAAAAACACCACAGCAATTAGCTTTCTGGAATTGGCCTCCATGTGTTACCAGAGAATGACAAGGAATGTTAGTCATAATTCAGTGCCTAAGCACGTGGACCCCAGTCCAGTAAGGCTTAGACCTCATAACTTCCTAACCTATGATGCAGCAGGGCCCTAGCCTTCTCAGGAGTCCACGTCTTTCCTTCTCTCTTTGACTGTCTTTATCGGAGGCTCCAGGAAACCGGATGCCTTCTACTATTCCCATCTTCTTCTCTACATCTATTCATGACCCTCTTCTCTGCTTTCCCGTTTGTCTCACAATCCTTCACGGTCCTGAAAACATCTTGATCCTGATGGAAGCTCAACAATCCAAGTCAAACCGTTCTCAGGAACCCCAGGGCTCCTAGGGCTGTAAGGCATAGTAAGCACCCTCTGAAACCCAAAGCCAATGAGAAGAAGCTGGTGAGCCCTGGGAACAATGTAGAGAGGGCTCACTGGTAACAATCCCACCATAGGCCTTAGACATGGCTCTGCTACTTCTTGACCTCTGAATTCAACTGCATAGCCCTCAGTGGGGAACGAAAAGGCAGTTTTCAAAATGAGTTCCATACATCCTCCTTGAGTTACTTAACATGCCTATTCAGGGTCAGAGTCTGATCCAAAGTAAAGAAAGCAGAGGTAGCAGGTTCCCATCTATGTTTAATGACCTTGGGGCCCAAGTGAAGAGACAGTGCTTTGTAAGAAGAGCCCTGGACCCCAGGAGCACCTTCAGATCCATGGTCTCAGAGCTGTACAGCATGGGACTTCAGTCACACACAGGAAACATCTCTCAGAGATGTTAGTCCTGCTCCATGAAGGCATGCAGCCATGGTTCTCTAGAGTAGTAGCTGTTCTTGACTCAACACTAGTCAAGCTGACTTTGGCCCTTACAAAACTGTGTGTGGCATCTAGATGCAGAAGGTGAATAGATGTATGGACCATGAAGCAGACTGACAAACACATTGTTTCTTTTGTGGCCCTAGATGGCATCTCTTGACTTTATTGCACATTCTAGCATCTTTGACATGATGGCTAATTTGAAGTGTTGATCACTGATTGTAAGAGTAAATGCCTCGAACATTAGTGACACACATATTTGAGTGTGCCTGGTTTTTCTAGAGAAGGACAGAGACCTGTCCTGAATGTTGGTAGCACTACCTGCTGGGCTAGAGTACTAAACGAAATAAAAAGAAGGGAGTCATGAGCATTTCTTTCTGACCTACTGAGATGTTAACAAGCAGCATCACATGCCCCCTGCTACAGAGCTGCCTGGTGCCATGACTATATCCCTTCGCAGGTTGAACTAAAATCAACCTTTCTTCCCTTAATTTGTATCTCAGAACATACTAAAGCCATGAAAAGAAAAAAAAAAAAAACTTGATTTCATACACTCTTGCCAACAGATCACCTTGAAAGTTCAGACTTTGAGAAGGACATGGGGGGTGGTCAGGGAATGACCTCAAGACATTTTTCTGAGTGAAAGAGGCAAGTTTGAAAAAGGTGCAGTTTACAGGATTCTGTCTACAAACCATGCTAGGAAATTTAAAGCTAGAGAAAGGGTCAAACGATTACTGGTCATCAGAGACTCATGGGGAGGGGTAGCTGAGTACTCAGCCTCCCCCCTTTCTGTGTGATACATAGCATGACACAAATGTCAAAACCTATAAAATATCTAATTCCAAGAGTTGGTCCTAATGTTAATAATGGACTTTAGCTACGGTGATGCTTTGATGTTGGCTATCATTGCAAAATATCAGCCCAAAGAAAATGGGGAGGGTATATGTGGGAAGCCACTGTACCCACCACTCAACTTTTCTCTAAATGTAAAATTGTTTTTTTAAAAAAAAAAAAAAAACGAAGCATGGGACTTCAGTCACATACGGAGCAAATTTACAGCTAGCTTGGGCAATTAGTGAGTAACTAAAACAGAGTGAAAAGCCTGGGGGTGTGGTTCAGTGGTTCATCTCTGGCCTAGCATGCAGGTGTGACAAAGTCGCAGATTTCTTATTAGTGGCAGCAAGAGCCAGGTGTGGATTTACACAGGCTGCATCAGGCACTGGCTTTGCCTGCAGAAGGAGGGGTCCTATGCCAAGGCTACAGGCAACATGGAAAGGCTGGAAACGGCAAAAACAAAGATTTCCCTTTGCAGCCTCCAGGGGGCGCTCTCTCGTAGACACTTGGCTCCTAGAAACTGTGACCTCCCTGAAGGGGATGATGTCGCTGGCAAATTTGTGTTGTTTCAATCCATTCTGTTTGTAGTTCTCCAAACAGTGGCATAAAAAGACCAACACTGTGTTTCTACTCTGTGAATTCATTGCTATACACTCTCCATCTGTGGGTCGGTTTGTTAGTGTGCAACTCCAGGGGCTGGTGGAGCTGTTCAGTGAGGCTGTTCTGGACACAGAGGGGCATGCTTAGCATCTGGGAAACACAGTAAGCAGAAACCAGCCCTGATCTAACCATCAGAATTATCTTTAGATTTTGTTCCATGTTTCCCAGAGGGTGTGTTGGGACCTACTGCCACAGAATGTTGTACTTCAGAACAAAACACGAATAACTGTGAAATAACAAACCCTTCCTTCTGGGCTCTAGAAAAGCAGCGAGAAAACACTGTCTCCCTGTAGAAGGCGAGAGTGGGTGCCTTTCCTTGAGGAAGAATATATTTCCAGAGTGGGCTCTGGGGGGCCCAGAGTGTGATGCCCCAAGGATGTGGGTGATGAAGCATGGACAGGGAAGTTAGCCCCTGCCAGGGTCCTTCCCTTCCTCCACAATAAATGGAAACACATGCTGGAGGCAGAAACCAGCATAGGGGCTGCTGAAACCAGAGCTCTTTGAGTGAAGCTCACCAAGGCAGGTCGGAGGCGGGGGCGGGGGAAGGGGGGCTCTTGGGAGTCTCGAAAGTTCCCAGGCTTCAGCAAGAGTTCTGGGTGGTTGATTAGCTGGAAGGAACACAGAGGTGGGGGAACAGCTTTGGTAAACAGTTTCCCCTGGTCCCCTGCAGTCCCTCACTCCCCCAATCCTGGGCTAATTTTCTGGAAACCTACCTCCCCTAATTACCTAATTGTTGCTAAGTGACATTTGGAGAACTCAAAGAGGCCAGGCCAGGCGTGACTGAGTTAATTCTGCTTGCTTTGCAGATAGGAGCTGCAGAGCCCCCCACCCCAGGAGAGGCCCCAGGGCGGTGGGAAGGAAAGGACGCTTGCTCAGCTCAGGCGCCAGCTCCTGGCCCCTGCACAGCTTTCCCACTTGATGGGGGTCAGCCGGGTCTCTTGGGAATTCAGAGGGGAGCAGATGCCAAATGCTGGAAACCAGGAGATGAGAACACTGCAAGCTGTGAGCGATTGCCTTGGAAACCAGACTGGAAGTTTCTGGAACATTCGAATCCTTTCCGTGCAGCACCTGTAGATGGCACTAGAGCGCTTTCTCAAGCGGCTTGCTGCAGACACTCTAATGGAAAAGATTTTTTATTTCTACTGCGCAACAAACTGCCCTTTTTTTTTTTTTTTTTTTTTTTTTCAGGGTTCTGAGGTTGTTTTTCACAGCAATGAAAATAGGACTCAAATGGAGCCTCTTTCCTAGCTTGTGTGGGGGTCACAGTTCACCTTTTGCTTAGATATGAGTAGGGTCTGTCTGTTTACCCCTCTGAGACAGCAAAAAGCCCCCCAGGAAAACAGAAAACCCAAATCTTTCTCTGCCACTCCAGCCCTGAGCCCCAGTTTTGAAATGCAGCATTCTAGCCCTGGTAAATGGGTTTCATGGATGGAGAGTTCCAGGGTGGGGTTTGGGATCATGTCATAGCAGCTGGAAACTGGTGGTCTTTGCCACCGAGGCCATTTCTCTCTCCTTCCAGGCTGAGATTAAACGGTTACAGCAGCCCAGCTGTTGAGAAGGCTTCCTGAAGGATATTTCACAGATACGACACATGCTAGTGAGGATGAGAGCAAGTGAAACAGATTCTGTCATGAGGGAAGCCCACCATGACCTTGACAACCTGGTACATGAGTCTGCATTTGAGCAACAGGCTAATGCACAGCCTGAGTGCCAGGCCTCCCTCCCCTGAGTTCTGGGGCACCTTCTATGCATTTTGAAGGTGACCCCTGACATGACAGTTATGGCATCTGGAGTCCCCTGCTAAGTTCTGTAGGGAGAAGAGAGGGGAAGAAACCGAGTCCATCAGAATATTTAGGGGTTAGGCTTTGGGGTTATTACATGTTAAAAATATGTGAAAATTCAGATGTTGTGCTATCCCAAGGCTCAAGAAGGAGGCTGGCTTTCTGTCTGACACCAGTCCTTGTATCCAGCTGCAGCCCTAGGCCAGGATGACAGATGGTCCTGAAGGAAAGGTCACTGTCTCTACTGTGCCGTGTGTATTTGGTGGGACTCCTTGATGCCCTGAGAATGTGAGGTTAGGCAGAAAGCCTTTCCTGAGTTTGCCACAAACTCTCTGGCCATCAATGCCAAAGGGAAGTCTTGTCCCCTGATCCTGGCTTTTAAAAGTTTGTTCAAACCACTTGCTTCAGAGAACCAAGAAAAGCCAACCTCAGTAGGCCAGCTGCCCATGAAGCCTTACTATGGAGTTGGCCATTCCAGGGCCACCTCTGGCCCAGAAGAGAGGCAGTGGTTGCTAAGATGAGCTCATCCCAGGCATATCCAGCAGCACTCTGGGTCAGAGACTGACCTTGACTGTCTTTCTTCAGATGTGTCCCTGAACACGTCATTTTACCTTCTCTTAGGTCTGTAGAATGGGTTGATGACGTGCGTTCCTGCCTCAGAGACCTTTAACACCTGTCAGTCAAAAATATCTCTAGCTTTTACCTGATAGCCTGTCCTACCTGAGCACTTTGAGGGGTCAGAGCTCTGGTGTTAAAGCCACATAGCTTTAACGAATTGTCCTTAGGGTGTGTGGGGTGCTGCAGAAATGGTTCAGTTGGTAAAAAGCAAACTAGGAAGCATGAGGACCTGTGTTGGATTCCTAGCACCCAGGGAAGAATCAGACAAAGTGACATGTTCTTATAATCCCAGTAGCTAGAGAGACAGAGACAGGAGAAACTCTGGGGCCCACTGGTGAGTCCCCCTAGACACTCAGTGAGTTTTAGCAGTAAGGAGCCTTGTTTCAAAAGATGAGGTAGACAGACAGGCATGGTGGCACTTGCCTTTGAGAGGCAGAAGCAGGAAGGTTATTGTGAGTTTGAGGCCTGTTTGGTCTACGTAGCAAGTTTGAGACCAGCCAGGGCTTTATAGATAGGCAGTTTGTCATTCTGTCTGTCTGATGTTC
>PVIH01010697.1:0-33520 GCA_004025045.1 Sigmodon hispidus
GACCCAGCAATACCACTTCTGGGTGTATGCCCTAAAGAGGCACATTCACACTCCAAAGGTATTAGCTCAACTATGTTCATAGCAGCATTATTTGTAATAGCAAGAACCTGGAAACAACCTAGATGTCCCTCAACTGAAGAATGGATTAACAAACTGTGGTACATCTACACAATGGAATACTACTCAGCAGTAAGAAAAATGATATCCTAAAATTCGTAGGCAAATGGATGGATTTGGAGTATATCCTCCTGAGTGAGGTATCACAAACTCAGAGAGATAAGCAGGGGATGTACTCACTCACTAGTGGTCTCTAAACAAACAAACAAGAAAAAAAGCCAAACATGCCCAAGCGGCAAACCACAACCACTGTACAGCTTGGGATCAGAAACATCCTGGACTGACCCTTCAAACCCCAGTCCAACTATAGGAACACCTGACTCACTCTTGAGGGAGGGGGGACAAAACTGGATTTGGCCAGGAGTGAAGACTGATCCAAGCATTATTGGGTCAGTGGGACCATAGGACTGTCTGCTCCCTGCCCAGGGAGGGGATGGGGAGTTGCAGAGAAGAAAAATGACCAAAAGAGGTGGTGGGAGGGGGAAGAGACCTTGAATAAGAATATACAGGGATGGAAAAAAAATTCAGAGGGAAAGCTGAACACAAAGTAAATATATGTGTAGCAATCTTATTTGCATTTCCACCCTTGATAAGCCATGCTTATGATTCTTATCCTCTGTATAGTTATTGTTAACTCTTCTGCATTTTAAATTCTTTTTACTGTTTTTTTTTGATAAATACAAAATAAAGGAAAAAATAGATGGATAGACAGATACACACAAAAGCAGTGAGCCAACAAAGCTAAGACAGTAGACTCTGAAGCCTAAAATCCTGTCTGCAACTCAAGCAGATCTAGAAGATCATTTAATTTCTTTACATTTTGTTTTCCTCTTCTACAAAACAAGGATAATAATAATACTTACCCATAGGCCTATTGTGAAATACCAGTCAACTAATATATGCATCAAAATGTCAGATGCTGTGTTATCTGTTGTCTTTGTTATTGAAATCATCCCTGTTAGGATTTTGTAGATATTTTGGTAGAGTAATTAACCCAGTTATCTGGCAGCAGATTTCTATGAATGCACATGGGAATGCGGCAGAAGGCAGCGGCAGATAGCAGAAGACTCTGAATGCTGTTTCTGTGTAGAAAAGAACTTTATTGTCAGATGACTATGGTTATGATTTAAAGAGAGGTCATGATTATAATAGCAGAGATGGCAAGAAGAAAGAGAAAGAGAAAAGAAGAAGAAAGGAAGAAGGAGAGTGAAATGGGGGAGCTTCCAGAGAAGATAAAGGAAGAGAGAGCTATGCATGTGGGAACCTTGCTTTAAATGGGGCTTGACATCAGAGCTCAGAGGAGGGTGTGGCTTGACGTCAAGGCTCAGAGGATATGACTCAGTGGCCAGCTCTAATCTCTAACAATACCATCAGTTCAATAGCATTGGCCAATGGTTCCTAAACAGAGTTATCCAAATTTAAAGTTAAGGACAGGATTCACCAAATGGCCTAGACTGCATAAGGCTTTGGACACAACTGAGAGAAGTTTGCACTTGTGCTAGCCAGTGGAAATAGTTTCATAAAACTGTCTTCACTTCAGACCCCAGTTGCAAATTTGGAAGCCCCAGAAACATTCCTACTTTAGAGTAGCTGGCTAGAACTTTTGGGGTCTCCGAATGTTCTCTCATGCTCAATAATATCCTAGCAGGGCTCCTAGAGCCCTAAGTTAAGGGAAACATTCTTCTGAGGATTAGTCTTTCTATGTGACCCATGCTGGACTCAAATTCATGAGCCTTCTGCCTTAACCACTTGAGTGCTGATACCATTCCTAATTCTATTTCAAGTGCCTTAAACTCTCTAAGCCCTAATTTACTTATCTCTAAAATTGAAATAATATTATCAATTACCACATGTAAGTTAGAAGGACTAAATAAAGTAGGTACATCAAGAACTTTAAATAGTGTATGGCTGTCTTAGTTATTGTTCTACTGCTGTTAAGAGACAAAATGACCAAGGCAATTTATAAAAGAAAGTGTATAATTGGGGGCTTGTGTACAGTTTCATAGGATTAGCCCAGGCACACATAATGAGGCTTATGGTAGCAGCAGGTAGGAAGGCACAACACTGGAGCACTAGTTTGCAGTTCATATTCTGATTTGTAGGTAGCAGGTAGAGAGATTGGACCTAGCATGGGCTTTTGAAACCTCAAAGCACAACTCCTAGTGACACACCTCCTCAAGCAAGACCACACCTCCTAATCCTTCCTAAATAGCTCACCATCTGAAGACCAAACATTCAAATATATGATCCTATGGGGGTCATTCTTATTTAAAAAACATTGGTACTTTATAATTATTAGAGCTCATTCTCTACATCATTTGTGAAAGTGGTACCATATAAGCAATGGTTAAAAGGAAGTAACAATGGTGTATAAAAGGAAGGACTTCAGAATTTGAGAAGATTGCTTGCTTAGTGGTTAGTGCACTTGCCTCACACAAGCATGAGGACTGAGTTCAGATCCTCATTACTCATGTTAAATAGCAGATAGGCTTAGCGCCTGTAGTCCCAATAAATGGGAAGCAGAGCAAGCTGGCTAGCTGAATTAGCCAAACTGATGTGGTTTGGACTCAATTGAAAAACTCTGCCTTAATATATAAAGTAGGAAATGATCCAGGAAGACACCAGTGTTAACCACTGAGACATACAGATGCATGCTCACACACACACACACACACACACACACACACATATACACACACATCGCATCACATCACATAAATATGCACATATACAATTTAAACAACTAATTAAATAAATAAAAGAGACTTGAGATGGCTCAACAATTCAGAAGGTGATAGCTGAAAGAATGCATAGACCACTGTTTGTCAAGCTCTTGAGATGAAATGAGTCATGATCAGTGTGTACTTTCAGGCTTTAGAGTGGGAATGTGGAGTAAGGCTGAAAATTTGACTTGAATTACTCAGAAAAGGGAAATCTGATAAGGCAGATTTCTCCAGCCTTCCAGGTCTTTCCCTGTGATAGGCAGCACCATTTACTTTCTGCCATGTAGTTTGAGATACTAACTCCTCATTAACTGCACAAACAAGATTTCTTCTCTTGGTAACTGTATAAGACTCTGAGTATGCCAGTGACCAGCTCAGGGAGCTTCATAAAGTCTTCCAGTTCCCTGTATTCCACAGGAATCATTTATATCAAGTTGATAGAAAGCCAATTGAAGGCTTCCTTTAAAAGGCAGTGTGAGGATTACTCTGAACTAAGAAATTATTATATGACCTTGTTATGTAATATTTTGGGGCAAAAATATTCTTTAAGAAAAGTAGAAATTATTGAGGCAAAAATTAAGATTGCTGCAGGAACCTCAAAGATCATACTGACATTCCTCAAAAACTATAGACTACCTCTGTATCTGTCCTCTGTGTTTCTCTGCATCTATGGCATGTTCCCAGAACATTTTAATTAAAATAGAATTATATTGTTTTCCCTCTTTCCTTTTCTCCCTTCAGCCTGTCACATGCCTCCTACCGTCAAATTGATAATCTCTTTTTCTTTATTATTGTTACATATATATTGTATGTACATATACATACACATGTATGTATGTATATGTATGCACAAATACATGAATTCAACCTGATAAGTCAATTTTTGTTGTTTGTGCTTATATGGTTTCATGGCTGACCACTTTGTATTGGATAACTGATAAGGGGGCTCAACCTTATGGGAAGCTAATTATTTCTCTCCCAGTAGTCATTAATTGCCTAAAGTTCTTTGTCTAGGGGTGGAAAATTTTCCCCCTTCCATGTTAACATGTCTATTGATACTGCCATTGTTTCTGTCATGTGTAAAGCCATTTCTAAGACTATTTCACATCAGACTTTTGGTGGAAAGATTAGAAGACTTTTTCCCAGAACCTGAGAGCACTTTGCAGCCCTAGCAGCTATAAGCATCACATGCACTTAGTTTTACCACCCAATTAGAAAGTGCCAGCTTTCCATCATTCTGCTGATAATTATCCTGGAAGACTGCCTTAGGTCACAAGCTCATCTCAGCTGAGTTCTACCACTGTGGCCAAAGGTAGAGTCAATGTGGTCAGATGCCTTCTCTGGTTCATCACTATGGCCCAGGAGGTAACAACTGTAAGAAGATAATAATTCATTCTAAACCTTATGGTCAAAGGGAGCATACAATAAAAGAAAGTAGTCTTACATCCAGAAGAAGGAGGCATGCTGGACAAAAGGGATAACTAGATAACCCTATAGTCTCATTAAAAGCAGAAATATACACTTTGAGACCACATACTGATCAACACAGTCATTTCATATGAAAAGCTCCATAAACAGCAACTTTCACTGATATATGATAAAATATTTCACATGATATTTTTTAGATAATTGAATTTATCTTAGTATTGTGATAGATAGTCTTCATTGTCAAATTGATTAGATTTGGAATAACCTAGGAGATTTACTTCTGGGAATATCCGTGAAGAAATTTCCCTGAATGTGAGTGATACTGTTTCATGGGCAGAATAAAAAAGAGAAAAAGTGAGCAGAGCACTGGGATTCTCCTCTCTCTGCCTCCTGGTCTTCTGAGATGTGTGAAGTCTCAGACACACATTCTCACTGCTATGGACTTCACCATGCCTACACTACCACAATACACTGTTCTCACAAGCCAGGGATCAAAATAATACCTTCCACCCTCCAAATGCTTCTTTGCAGATATTTGGTCACAGCTGTGAGAAAAATAACTAATACATGTGTCAAAGCATGCTCTCTGTAGACCATTTTCTGTGTTGTTTCTCCAAAAATATAGCTGAAACCATTTTTTTTTATTTTATAAAAAGTGTCCTGAATAAAGCTAATCATTATGGTAGTCTCTCCTTATCTGTGATTTTTAGTTTTTGACATTTCTGGTACTTACATTCAATCTTTGCCCCAAAATATTACATAACAAGTTCATATAATAAGTAACTGGTGAGTTTTAAATTAAACTGGTGATTCTGAGAACTATGTCCTAGAAAACTTTAACTGTCAACCTGACAAACTCTAAAATGACCTGAAAAGTAAGTCTCAATTGAAAAATTTCCTTTGGGCATGACTGTAGGGGTTGTCTTCATAGTTAACTGAGCACCTGGCTAGGCAGGTGATCCTAAGATGTACCAGGAAGCTAGCTAAAAATGAGTCCATGAGTAATCCAAAAAGCTGAATTCTTTCATGGTTTCGCCTCCAAGTTCCTGTATTTGTTCCTGCTCTGACTTGCTTCAATGAGGTACTGTGACCTGGAAGTATATGATAAGTAAAGCCTTTCCTCACAGAGTTAAGAAAACTAGAACATACAATTAGGTAATTTTATAATGCCCTGCTCTGTCCCACAAAAAAAAAAAATGGTTTTAGTGTAGCTGTACTAAATGCACTACCTGGCTGCTAGCCACTTACTACCTATCTTAGATATCAGATTGTCTGTCATGATATCACAATGTTTGATTTCACTGAAATAGCTTTTCTTTTCCTTAATAATGGCTCGCAAAGCATAAAAGAGGAGAGACTAGAATACAAAATATCAGCAAATAGGGCTAGAGAGATAGCCCAGTCGTTAACAGCACTTGGTACTCTTGCAAAGGATCCATGTTCTGTTTCTAGGACCCACATGATGGCATACAAACATCTGTAACTCTAGTTCCAAGGAATCTGATACTCTCTCCTGGCCTCTGAAGGCACTGGGTACACATGTGGTGCATATACATATATGTTTGCAAAACACTAATACACACAATTTTTTTTATCTTAAAAATAAAAAAAAACATGAGATGATCAACTCGTATCATGTGTCAATGCTACAGAGAAAATAGAATGTAAATAGGGTCTAATATTGTCATGCTTATAGGCATCCTGTAGTTGTCTTAAGTGTATCCCCACAGATTGGGGGGTGAGGAACCATTGACTGGACAAATTAAATAATCTCTGAGACTGCTGAGAATAGTTATGGCAATGGCTATTTGCCACTATTGCAAGAGAACCATCAGCTTGTACATATCTTAATTTCCAATGCCATGTCTGGTTTGGGGACTTCCACTTTGGTCTAGCTTCATTTCTGTTGCTGTGATAAAACCCTCTCTGATCAAAAGAAACTTGGAGGAGGAAAAAGTTTATTTTAGCTCACAGGTTATATAGTTCATTATTAAAGAAAATAAAGGAAAGAACTTGAAGCATAAACATGGAAGAATACTGCTTTCTGGCTCGGTAGTAGGCTCATATAGGGCCAACTACTTAGGAATGAAACCACCCACAGGGGACTGGGCCCTCCTATATCAATTCATAAGCCAATTTCTCACACTCATGTCCACAGGTCAATCTGATCTTGGAAATGCTTCAATTGAGATTTATTTTTCAAGTTGTTCATTAAAGCTAAGACACAGTTTTAGACATTGTTTCCCACAGCTGTCACCATGGCCATTTCTGGAAACTATTCCAACAAACATCTCCCTTCTTTGCTGATTTGCTGATTTGATCTCCCATGCACTGTGAAGTCAGATGACTAAAAATGTTACAATATTTTGAAAATTATTTGCAAATTCAGAAACTAAAATTTAGTACTGTGAAGAAAGTCTCTCAGCAAAAACTCAGGAAGTTGTCTATGAATAAATTAAGAGAGATTTTTAATATTTATCTGAGTATTTCTAGTACTGCTAAAATTTGGATGTTGAACAGCTCCCAAAGGCCCACATATTCAAAGTCTTACTCTCCAAGGTGATACTGTTGGGAAGTAATAGAACCATTCAGATGTAGGGTCTAGTGAAGAGATACTTAAGTCACTAAAGGTGTACTCTTGAAGGGATTGTGAGACCTCCAACTCCTTCCTCACTTTTGTATCCATTATCCACACCAGAAAATAGCTCTATCTGATACTGAACTGAAATGTTCAAAACAATTAACTAAAATGAGACTTTTTCACATTATAGATTAATTTTCCTAGCTGTTTGGTTATAGTAGCAGAAAACTAACTCAACATTTTCTTTTCAGTGTTTACCTGTCTTTGTTCAGATATATTTTTAGATGTTTGAGTTACCTAAAATATAATTTTATAATAACAGATGCATTGTTTTACTTATTCTCATCACATTGCCCTTTTGCAAGATTTTAAGCATTCATCTGTTTGTAAGGAGTTACCCTCTTAGGCCACTTTTAATAAGTCAAAAAAGCCAAGACTCCTGCCAGATGTGCTTACAGATGCTTGTAATCCTACTAGGGAGGCTGACTTAGGAAGATTAGTTTTAGGTTCAATTGTGTCATATAACTGGACATAGTCTCAAAAACCAAAACTCAAAACAAATCAAACAAAACAGTCAAGCAAAAAGGGCCTTGTGGATCTCCCTTTTAATGAACAAATAAATGTGATAGGTAGAATACAGCAGAAAAATTGCCTACAGAGATCAGAAGGGTCCAATATCCATGGAGTTGGAATAACAGGAGTTGTAAGCTGCCAAACATGGGTCCTCTGGAAGAGTAAACACCTGAACTGTCATTTCCAGTCTCACTGTGAATGTTTTAAAACACAGCAGTTGGTAATTGTCTGCCTGAGAAGTGGACAATACATACTTCTATATGAAGCTTCTTAATGTGGCCATTCTAGACAGCTATTAACCTTCCCTGACATCTCCCCAAATATCTTCTGTTTCCTTAGTGTCCTGGTTTGCTTCTCTGTTGCTATGATTGAAAAAAAAAACTTTCCAAAAACAACTTGTGGGAAGAAAAGGCTTGTTTGGTTTATAGGTTACAGCTTATTATTGAGGGAAGCTAAGTCAGAAACTCAAGGCAGGAAGTGAAGCAGAGACCATAAAGAAGCTGACTTGCTCCTCATGACTTAATCAGCTTCTTATACAGTTCAGAATATCACCCAGGAGGAGCACTGTTCACAGTGGGCTAGGCCCTCCCACATTAATCAGTAATTAAGATTGTCATTTTGCCTCATAGGCTTGCTCACAGATCAAACTGACAGAGGCAGTTCCTCAGCTGAGATTCCCTCTTCCCATGTGATTCTACTCTGTGTCAAGCTGACAAAAATTAACCAGCACAATTAGTATGCTGACTGAATACTTATTTTCGTATGACTATAAAACAGAAAAAGAGAAGAGGCAACAGGATTTAATGAGTTTCTTTCCTCTCCCAAAGGCCCATCAATGAGGCTGCCTCATAGCAAGTTTGGTTTTCATCATAGCAAGATCTCTAGAGTAAAGACCTAGGTAGAAGCTACCATAGAAATAACTTACAATAACTCATCCTGAGCAAAGAAGGGACAAAAACTCAAGTTTGCCAGAAGTGTCTTCAATTCACCAAGTAATTGTCTCACAATCATTTTACATTAATGATGTAGGCTTACTCAGGATAGAAGAAAACATGATCAATGTTTTGAAATTTATACTGGCTTTACAAACTGTATCCATATATATCCTCTCCCTTTTCTGCTATTATAATAGAATGTTTGATTATTTCTCTACTGAATATCTGCAGAAATCACTACCAATCTTATTTTTAAAAGGAAAGTAAACCAGTACAGTAGTTACATTTCTTGCTGGAATAAAATGCCTGGCAGGGGACTGGAAAGATAGCTCCATAGTTAAGAGTATAGGCTATCCTTCCAGAGGACTTATGTTAAATTCCCAACATCCACATGGAAGCTCACAGCTGTCTATAACTCTAATTCCAGGGGATCTGACACCCTCACACCAATGTACATTGAATAAAATTAAATAAATAATATTGAAAAAAAGCCTAAGGACTTTATTTTCTAAACAAATAAAATAAAACAGAATTTTAAAAAAGAATGCAGAATGTTGGTTTCTCAGAAAACTGAGAATCAATCTCCCCAAAGACCCAGCAATACCACTTCTGGGTGTATACCCAAAAGACGCACAGTCGCACCCCAATGGCATTAGCTCAACTATGTTCATAGCAGCACTATTTGTAATAGCAAGAACCTAGAAACAACCTAGATGCCTCTCAACTGAAGAATGGATTAACAATCTGTGGTACATCTACACAATGGAGTACTACTCAGCAGTAAGAAAAAATGATATCCTAAAATTTTCAGGCAAATGGATGGATTTGGGGAATATCCTCCTGAGGGAGGTCTCACAAACCCAGAAAGATAAGCAGGGGATGTACTCACTCATTAGTGGACTCCAAACAACAACAAAGAATAAAGCATGCCCAAGCTGCAAACCACAACCACTGAACAGCTTGAGATCAGAAACACCCTGGACTGACACTCTCCCTAGAGGAACACCTGACTCAGTCTTGATGTTGGGGGGAGGAAACTGGATCTGCCAGGAGTGGAGGCTGAACTAAGCAATAGTGGGACCTTGGGATCACCTGCCCATGGAGGGAATGGGCAGATGTGGAGAAGAAAGAATGACTTGATGTGATGGGAGGAGGAAGGGACCTTGATTAAGGATGTACAGGGAGAGAAAAATGTGACTTCTTTATTCATAATAAAAAAAAAGCAAAAAAAGCCTGGCAGAAGGAACTCAGGAGTTAAGGATTTCTTTTGATTCACAGTTTACAGTAACAGGGTACACTTCCAAATAAAGGGCAGGCACAGCATTTCAGTTCATTGCTTGAGTTAGGTATTTACAGTGCAACTTGCTCAGTTCTTGAAACAGATAACTCAGGCCAGAACCAAAGAAGATATAACCTTCCAGGTCTATCCCCAGTAATCCATTCTTTGCAGCTAAACAACAGTCTTAAAGGGTTTACAACCCCCCCAAACACATGGTACCTTGAAGGTATGTATTAAAAGGTGTGCAGGCTAGTTTTATGTCAATTTGACACAAGCTAGAGTTATCTGAAAGGAGGAACTGCAACTGAAAAAATACTTCCATAAAATCCAGCTGTAAGGCTTTTTCTTACTTAGTGCTTGATAGGAGAGGGCCCATTGTGTGTGGTAGCATCCCTGGGCTGGTGGTCCTGGGCTCTATAAGAAGCAGGTTGAACAAGCCAGGGAAAGCAATCTGGTAACAGCACCCTTCCATGGCCTCTGCATCAGGTCCTGATTCCAAGGTTCCTGCCCTATTTGAGTTCCTTTTCTGACTTCCTTTGGTGACTGAACATGATGTGGAAATATAAGGTAAATAAATCTTTTTCCTCCTGAACTTCCTTATGGTAATGGTGTTTCCTTATTTTAATGGTGTTTCATCATAGCAATTGGCACCCTAAATCAAGAGGTAAATCTAGGAATGCGTATTATACAAACTCTTCATACTAAAACAAATGTGTAGAGATGAATATCACATTCCTAAATATAAAGGATGTCTCTCCTCATTCAAAAAGACTTGGAACAAATGAAAGCATATAATCTATGCATGGTATGAAGAAATATTTATACATTCACCATTTAGCCATTTTGATGAGCATTGCCACACATATCTTAGTGGGCTCACATCATTATTAACAGAGAATAGACTTTAATATTTTATAAAAACTTTATGATCATCTCATTTGGAAATTGCCTAAGTAGTATGAGACTCATTGTTTTAATAATCTAGATTTATGGAAGCATTTTTAGTATCAAATGAAGAAGAGCCTCATCACATTTTGCTTGTAAATTACTTTTTATGTTGCTAAGTCAATTATTTTGGTTCTGAGACACTGAACCCAGAAAATCATTTTGGAGTCAGGAATATTTGGTGTGTAAAATGTGAAATGAATGAATGAATTATCCTCAGAACTAAAGAAATACAAACTCTTTGGGAGTGGGTGGAAGAGTACTCAAAGGCCAATGAAGTAAGACTAATTTTGTCTCATAAGCAAGGAACTAATTGTCCATGAGTAAGACAAATAGGGGCTCCATGAAAAGGCTAGTGCTAGCATTCCATCATGGAGATGGGAGGAGCTCATGAGCTACTGATAGTTGATGACTTCTATCAGAGGAAAAAATAAGTTTTAAAGAATGCCCTCTGATAGATTGATGATGTTCCCATGGGTGGCCCCACATCTGTGCATATATAGGTGGCAAAAGTTGGACTCGGTGGGGTATAAAAAAGGACATAAAGTTGGGAGTAGTGGTAGGAGTTAAGAGATGTGTAGTGAGTCAATATAATCAAAATATTTTATATGCATTTAGGTAATTCTCAAAGAATTTAAAATATTACATAATTTAATAAAAATAAAATTTGAAAAGGCCATGAGGAAAAGGCTATGTCACTCTATGAGGTAAAGATGAATGGTAGTACAATGTTTTCAAAAAATAATGGGTCACTGACTACATGGTGATAGCTGGAGACAGAGAGAAAGAGGGAGGTTTCCATGATTTTGGCTCATGGTGATGGCCACTGAAGTTCAGTGCAGGTAGGTCCACACTTCTCACACGTACACTTCCAGAGACAGCCTGCTGGATTTCAGCAACATTCTCACTCAACTGTCATCCACACAGAAGAATCTTACCTCCTAAAGACACAAATACCTTTGACTCAGGTTAAGCACTTCTTAAAAAAAGAAAGAAAAGGGCAAAGCAGATATCATTCATCACTAAACAAATGAGATGGGTCCTAGACGGATAGAAAAGAAAATTGGGCAGGTCATCTGGATTTGAACATCTACTCCACTTTAACTGATATGTATTTGTAAAATTAAAAAAAAAAAACACATATCCATTATAGTGCTGACTAAAGCTCACGCTGGAAACTAAAAGCCTTGAATCTTATGGCTTCTTTCCTTTCTGGTGTCTTGAGACCCCTGAGTACCTTGTTGAGGTCCCTGAGCCTCCTTTTTCTCATCACCTAGTACAGCTCACTCATAGATTTTTGTCCTTTCACAGACCAAACCAAATACTAGTAGGTCTTCATACCCTCAAATACTACCCTTCTTAGCTTTTCTTTTGCTTAATTTTTCATATAAAGGTACAGTGAAGAATCATCTCTGCCTAGGGTGTCTTTATTCAGAAACACAAGATAGAACCCAGAACTCCTTCCTTTGGGTTTTGAACAAAGTCCTAGAGCAATTGTTCTCTATTGTCAGTCACAATCCTTTTGTGTGGGGGGTCACATATCAGGTATTTACATTACAATTCATAACAGTGGCAAAATTATAGTTATGAAGTAGCAACAAAATAATTTTACCATTAGGAGGTCACTACCACTACAATATAAAGAACTGTATTAAAGAGATGCAGCATTAGGAAGGTTGAGAGTCACTGCCCCAGAGAGACATCATATCAGCGAACCCTCTCATTACAAGCCCCTTTTCTTCAAGAATTTACATCAAGTCCTTTGGGCATCTGCATCATGAGACAATGTAAAGAAGCACTGATTAGTGTTGGCAGAGAATGACCTACGGTCTCCATTTCTCACACAGCACTAAGTTTCTCTCTTCAGTTTGAGTTCACTATTTAACCATTCCTGCCCAAGATATTAAAGAATGGTATTTAGTCTCAAGTTCCGAAGTCTCTTTACCTTGGTGTGTGTGTGTGTGTGTGTGTGTGTGTGTGTGTGTGTGTGTGTATGTATGTGTGTATGCGTGTTGAGGAACTATGAGATCTCAATAACCATTAGCATAAAGTTTAGATTGATTAGGTGATGCCATATATAGAAGTCAAGTGTGAGAGCTCAGTCAAAACAATAGCCTTCTATAAATTTCATTTTACAGATACAAAAAATGCTGTATTAATCAGCTTTCTCTAAAGAAACAGAACCATTATATATAATAATATTTATTATGAAAATTGTCTCACACAGAATAAGCTATACCCAAAGAACCAGAAAATGCAGTAACAATTTAATGTGAGCTCAAAAGCCTGATAACCATGAGCAACTGATAGTACAATACCATATACACATATAAAAAGAGTTTTAGTGAAATTACTTTATAAAGGAGGGTTGGGAAGAACAATGTCCCTCATAGATATTGTAGTCTGTCCAATTAAAAAAAGTCCAGTGCCAGAAAGAATTTAGCTCTTTTGAAGAGATTTGTCAGTGAAATCCAATAGACTCACCCCAAGCATGACAAGCTATTACCATTGGTTTCTGTTACCTTCCAGAGTCAGATAGTATATGCTGAAGGCACCATATACTTGAGTCATAGAACATGGGGAATTCAAGCTGGCACTGACCTGGAAGCTTTATCTCTACTGGCTAGCTTTCATAGTGCTTGAAGGTTCTCTGCATATTACTGGATAGAAAAGGAGTAAATAGTTTTACCTAGCTATGACATATATACTATGTGACAACTGAACTAGCAGTATATGCCCACTGGTTCAAGAGTGGCATGAATGTCATAGAAGTAGTCAACTACTTTATAATTAGATTGAAGCTCCTCCCTATAAGACAGAATCAATGTTTGGCATTATACTTGGGGCCAGAAATCCTCTACTACTCCTCCTAACTCCTCCAACATCCACCTTGACCCTCCAACTTTATGCCCATTCTTTTGCTTTTTCAAAATAACCCATCAAGTTAAGTTTGAGCTGCCTATATATTCTTGTTAAATGTACACAGTATTAAGCTGACACTTAATGATTTATCACTCTACCCATGAATTAGTGTATCCCTCAAACCTTATCAGAGAAGCTTCTTTTTGCAGTAAATGATGATTTGCACAGAACCCACAATGGTCAAGGTGTAGAAAACAAGAAACTGAAGAATGTCCAGACCTTAATGAAACATTTATATCATACCCCTTCTCCCAAAGGTCAGAGATCATAAAAGAAGAGGGGACTAGAAAGATTATAATATCCAGAGACAGTATAGAACTATAAAGAAACAGTATTATGTGGATACAGCAGGAATTTGAATATAATGACTCACAAGTCCATGTATAAAATAGGCCCTCATGGATACCTTGTAACTTAATGCCCTCATAAAACCCCATACCAGAAAGTCTGACATGCAGTAAGATTTTCTCTTTGATAATAGGCAACAGCTATCTTTCCAAATATAACTGGCATAGCTATATATACACACAAATTTAGATGACATTTTTGAGATTTCAGACATCACAGAACTTTTATGAACCAACTACAAAATCAACTGTTACTTACCTAGAACATGAACCTTCAATGGCTACATGCTTCATAACCACAAATATTCTATTTATATGGAGAAACCAAAGTGCTTCTATATTACCACTGTTAGACAATTTAGCAGCTTTCATTTTTCACATAGTTCATGATGCTGCTGCTCCTCTTGCTCCCCTCCACCGCCACTTCCTACTTTTCTTCATTTTCTTCTCTTCCTCTTCTTTCTCCCACCCAACAACTTTTTCTCTGGCATAAGTAAAGATTTAGACTGATAAGAGAAATTGAAAATTACTTAGGGCCCTAGGTATTAAAGCATTTTCATGTGAGATCACAACCAAAAAAGAAGCAGAAAGAATAGAATAGAATTAATGAAATAGCCAAGCCAGAGTTTTAATAATTCAAAAATTAGAATAGTCTTATATCTGTTTTACTACATGCCTACAGCTTTAAGAATTAGTCTTGTATGCAGGAGGAACGTATGCTCATTGCTGTTTGAAATGTAAGTGGTGGGACCAGGTGATGTCTGCAGAGTGAGTCCCAGCACACTCTGTAGCAAGCACAGATAAAGTCTGCCTGTCACCATACCCACAGCTGCTGCTGAGAGAATTTGCGCGGCTAACCAACTCTACCTCCAACTGAGAAAACAGATAACGATGGGGGTCCCTGAAAGGCAGGCTCAGACCCAGCCCAGAGGTGAGGAGGGGTCACCAGGTCCAAGCGCCTATATCCCAGCCAGGGAGGGAGAGCTGAGCTCCCATTGGTTCCAGTTCCGCTTTCGGGACTGGATGCTGTCTGCAGAGTGAGTCTCAGTGCACTCTGTAGAAGGCTAAGATAAAGTCTGCCTGTCAGCATACCCACAGCTCCTGCTGAGGGAATTTGCACAGTTACCCACCTCCACCTCCAACTGAGCAAACACATAACGACTGGGGTCCCTGAAGGACAGACTCAGACCCCACCCAGAGAGGTGACAGGAGGCACACAAGCCCGAGTGCCACAAATGACCAGGAGCCACCTAATCGTGAACCACTGAAGCCATGGGCAAACGTCAGTGCAAAAACTTACATAATAATACAAAGAACAACAAGGTAACTCCAGAAGAGAGTGGCGATCTTACAAATATAAGACCTGACCTGAGCAATGAAGAGGAAACAGAAGGAAGCAACATCAAAAATTCCTTTTTGATGATCATCGAAGCTCTAAAAGAAGATATGAAAAATAGCCTTAAAGAAATAGAAGAAAATACAAACAAAAAATTGGAAGAGATGAACAAATCTATGAAAGAAACATGCCAGGAAATAAAAGCTGAAATGGAAGCAATAAAAAAGGCACAAAATGAGGCAAAGATGGAAATAGAAAATCTGAAGATAAAAGCTAGAACCACAGATACAAGCATAACAAACAGAGTTCAAGAGATGGAAGATAGAATCTCTGAAGTGGAAGACTCAGTAGCTCAATTAGATATATCAGTCAAAGAAAATAGTAAAACTAAAAAAGCTATAATTCAAAATGTTCAGGAAATCTGGGACACCATGAAAAGACCAAACTTGAGAATAATAGGAATGGAAGAAGGAGAAGAATATCAGCTCAAAGGCACAGATAATGTTTTCAATAAAATCATAGAAGAAAACTTCCCTAACCTGAAGAAGGAAATACCTATAAAGATACAAGAAGCTTACAAAACACCAAATAGATATGACCCCCAAAAAAAGTCAGTGTGCCACATTACAATAAAGCCACAAAAGATACAGAACAAAGAAAAAATTTTAAGAGCTGCAAAAGAAAAGGGCCAACTCACATATAAAGGCAGACCCATCAGAATAACCCCTGACTATTCAATGGAAACAATGAAAGCTAGAAGGGCTTGGTCAGAAGTTATACAGACTCTAAAAGAGCATGGCTGCAAAACTAGAATATTATACCCTGCAAAATTATCAATCACCATAGATGGAGTAAACAAGGTATTTCAGGACAAAGTCAGACTGAAAGAATATCTATCTACCAATCCAGCACTACAGAGAGTATTAGAGGGAAAACACCAACCTAAGGACCCCAGATACACACATGAAATCACAAACAATCAATAATTCCACAGAAGAATACCCCAGAGAAAGGAAATACAAACAAGTTACCACCAAAAACGGCAGGAAATATGAATCAATGGTCACTAATTTCCCTTAACATCAATGGTCTCAACTCTTCTATAAAACATCACACGCTAACAAGATGGATACAACAACAGAAGCCATCCTTCTATTGCCTACAAGAAACAAACCTCAACTGCAAAGACAGACACAGGCTTAGAACAAAGGGTTGGGAAAAGATTTTCCAGACAAATGGTCCAAAGAAACAAGTGGGGGTTGCAATCTTAATATCTAACAAAGTGGACTTTAAGCTAAAAGCAATTAAAATGAACCAAGATGGTCACTACTTATTCATCACAGGAAAAATTGGTCAAGAGGAGATTTCAATCTTAAATATTTATGCCCCTAATATAAGGGCACCTACTTATGTAAAAGAAACACTGCTAAAGCTCGAATCACACATAAATTCTTACACCCTAATGGTGGGAGACTTCAATACCCCAATTTCAACCCTGGATAGATCAACCAGACAGAGTCTCAACAGAGAAATAAGGAGTATAAAAGAGGTTATGATGCAAATGGATTTAATAGATATCTACAGAAGCTTCCACCCAAACGCAAAGGAATATACATATTTCTCAGCTCCTCATGGAACTTTCTCCAAAATTGACCACATAATTGGTCATAAAGCAAATATCAACAGATACAAAAAAATGGAAATAATCCCTTGTAACATATCAGACCACCAGGGCCTAATGTTAGAGTTCACCAACATCAAAACCCAAAGAAAGCGTACCAGGTCATGGAAACTAAACATCACTCAGGTGAACCACCTCTGAGTCAAGGAAGAAATTAAGAAAGAAATCAAAGTCTTCCTAGAATTTAATGAAAATGAATCCAAACCGTATCCAAACTCATGGGACACAATGAAAGCAGTCTTAAGAGGAAAATTCATAGCACTAGATGCCAATATGAAAAACCTAGAGAAATCCCACAATAAAGACCTAACAATTCAGCTGAAAGCCTTAGAACAATTAGCAGCAAAGTCACCTAGAAGGAGTAGACAGCAGGAAATAATGAAACTTATAGCTGAAATCAATACAATTGAAACAAAAAGAACAATACAAAGAATCAATGAATCAAAGAGTTGGTTCTTTGAGAAAGTCAACAAGATAGATAAGCCCTTAGCCAAATTAATCAAAAAACAGAGAGAGAGTGTTCAAATAAAAAAATCAGAAATGAAAAGGGGGACATAACAACAGACCCCCAGGAAATACAGAGAATTATCAGATCATATTTTGAAAATTTGTATTTCACAAAAATGGAAAACCTAGAAGAAATGGACAGCTTTCTGGACAGGTACCATCTACCAAAATTAAATGAAGATCAGATTAATTACCTAAACAGGCCTATAACCCTTAAGGAAATTGAAGCTGTCATTAAAAACCTCCTCAAATATTAAAGCCCTGGTCCAGATGAGTTCAGTACCGAATTCTACCAGACATTCAAAGAAGAATTACTACCGTTACTCCTCAAACTATTTCAAACAGTAGAAACTGAAGGAATATTGCCAAATTCCTTTTATGAGGCCACAATCACCCTAATACCCAAGCCACTCAAAGACACAACAAAGAAGGAGAATTACAGACCAATTTCCCTCATGAATATTGATGTGAAAATTCTCAACAAAATTTTGGCAAAACTTATAAAACAATGTATAAAAGATATCATCCACCACGACCAAGTAGGCTTCATCCCAGAAATGCAGGGCTGGTTTAACATACAAAAAACTCTAAATGTTATCTATCATATAAACAAACTGAAGGAATGAAACCACATGATCATATCCATAGATGTGGAAAAAGCCTTTGATAAAAATCCAACACTCCTTTATGATTAAAGCCCAGGAGAGATCAGGAATACAGGGAGAATACCTAAATATAATAAAGGTGATTTACAAGAAGCTGGCAGCCAGTATCAAGCTTAATGGAGAAAAACTCAAAAGAAATCTCACTAAAGTCAGGAACTAGACAAGGATGTCCTCTCTCCCCTTATCTATTCAATATAGTTCTCGAAGTTTTAGCTAAAGCAATAAGGGAACGAAAAGAGATTAAGGGCATACATGTTGGAAAAGAAGAAGTGAAGCTATCTCTATTTGCAGATGATATGATTGTATACATAAGTGACCCACAAAATTCTTCCAAGGAACTGCTACAGCTAATAAACACCTTCAGCAATGTAGCAGAATACAAGATTAACTCAAAGAAATCAGTAGCCCTTGTATACACTAAAGAGCTGAAAAAGAAATAAGGGAAACATTACCCTTCATAATAGCTGCAAATAGTATTAATACCTTGGAGTAACTATAATCAAAGAAGTAACAGACCTATTTGACAAATATTTTAAATCACTGAAGAAAGAAATTGAAGAGGATATCAGAAAATGGAAAGCTCTCCCATGTTGCTGGATTGGTAGGATCAACATATTAAAAATGGCAATTCTACCATAGGCAATCTACAGATTCAATGCACTGCTCATCAAAATCCCAACACAATATTTTTTGGACATTGAAATAAGTATACTCAACTTCTTTTGTAATAACAGGAAAGCCAGGATTGCCAAAACAATTTTGCTCACCAAAGGGAACTCAGGAGGTATCATCATCCCCGACTTCAAGTTATACTATAGAGCTACAGTAATAAAAACAGCCTGGTACTGGCATAAAAACAGACTTGTGGATCAATGCAATCGAACTGAGTTTTGGGGCATTAACCCAAAAACTTATGAACACCTGATCTTCAACAAAGAAGCCAAAAATATTCAATGGAAAAAAGATAGTATCTTCAACAAATGGTATTGGCATAGCTGGATGGTAGTATGTAGAAAAATGCAAATAGATCCAAGCCTGTCACTCTGCACAAAACTCAAATCCAAGTGGATCAAAGACCTCAACATAAACCCAGCCACATTGAACTTGATAGAAAAGAAAGTGGGAAATACCCTCCAATGAATTGTCACAGGCGACCACTTCCTAAATATAACACCAATGGCACAGACACTAAGACCAACAGTCAATAAGTGGGATCTCCTGAAGCTAGGAAGCTTCTGTAAAGCCAAGGACACTGTCAATAGGACAAAACGACAGCCTACAGAATGGGAAAAGATTTTTCACCAACCCTCTATCACTTCTACAAGTGATAGAGGACTGATCTCTAAGATATATAAAGAGCTCAAGAATCTGGAGCCCAAAACCTTGAATAACCCATTCAAAAAATGGGGTAAAGACCTAAACAGGGAATTCTCAGCAGAGGAACTATGAATAGCTGAAAGGTACCTGAAAAATGCTCATCATCTTTAGCCATCAGAGAAATGCAAATCAAAACAACTTTGAGATACCACCTAACACCTGTTAGATTGGCTAAGATAAAAGGCACAGATGACAGCCTATGTTGGGTAGGATGCAGAGCATGAGGAACACTCCTCCATTGTTGGTGGGAGTGTAATCTTGTTCAGCCACTCTGGAATGAAGTATGGAGGTTTCTCAGAAAATTGAGAATCAGTCTCCCCAAGGACCCAGCAATACCACTTCTGGGTGTATACCCTAGAGAGACACATTCACACTCCATATGTATTAGCTCAACTATGTTTATAGCAGAATTATTTGTAATAGCAAGAACCTAGAAACAACCTAGATGTCCCTCTACTGAAGAATGGATTAACAAACTGTGGTACATCTACACAATGAAATACTACTCAGCAGTAAGAAAAAATGATATCCTAAAATTTTCAGGCAACTGGATGGATTTGGAGAATATCCTCCTGAGCGAGGTATCACAAACTCAGAAAGATAAGCAGGGGATGTACTCACTCATTAGTGGTCTCTAAACAAACAAACAAGAAAAAAAGCCAAGCATGCCCAAGCTGAAAACCACAACCACTGAGCAGCTTGGGATCAGAAACACCCTGGACTGACCCTTTGAATCCCACTCCAATTATAGGAACACCTGACTCACTCTTGAGGGAGGAGGGATTAAACTGGATTTGCCAGGAGTGGAGACTGATCTAAGCATTATTGGGTCAGTGAGACCACAGGACTGTCTGCTGCCTGCCCATGGAGGGAATGGGGAGTTGTGGAGAAGAAAAAAATGACCTGATGTGGTGGGAGCGGGAAGGGACCTTGAATATGAATATTCAGGAATGAAAAAAAATTCAGAGGGGAAGCTGAACACAAAGTAAATATATGTGTAGCAATCTTATTTGCATTATCACCCTTGATAAGTCATGCTTATGATTTTTATCTTCTTCAAAGCTATTGTTACCTTATCAGCATTTCAAATTCATTTTACTGTTTTTCTTGATAAATTCAAAATAAATAAAGAAGGAAAAAAAGAAAAAATACTTATAATTCAGATTTTTATGTTCTCTATAAATAATCAATTTCAATTAGTTAATTTAATTAATTTTAATTTTAGTAATTTTGTTACTAATTATTCACTTTGCTTGGAAACCTCTCTTTGTGTTAAGGAGAACAAACATATACCACTAAACTGTGAAAAATGGATTTCATTTCTTTTTTATATTTTTTTATTATGAATAAAGTCTCATTTAAAAAAAGAAATGTGAATGGTAGTCACTTGCAAAGATAGTTTAGAAATTTCTTTTTTTTCCACTTTTTTAGGAAAGAAAGTCCACATTCCGGCACCTGGAACACACGTCCAGGGAGTCCCTTCCCGGGATGGGGGTCAATCCTTGGAGTCTGATTTCAGATTCACTCTAGAAGACAGGAGCTAGGGTTTGGCGGTGAAGGGCTCCTCCAACCACATCTAAAAGAGGAGACCTTGCACAACTGGGCCCCACCTCAGGGACAAACTGCATCATCAGAGAAGGACTGAGGATTTCAAATTCAAAACCCTGTCCAGAGTAGAGTCAGAGATCGAGCAGAACTTGCTCAGAGGAGACAGGACACACACAATTTCTCTTGCCACAACTGACTAGGAGCTGCCTAATTGTGAACCACTGAAGCCATGGGCAGACGCCAGTGCAAAAATACATATAAGAGTATAAAGAACAACAAGGCAACACCAGAAGAAACTGGTAGTTCTACAACTACAAGACCTGAACAGAGCAATGAAGAGAAAAAAGAAGGAAGCAACACCAAAAGCAGCTTTATGAAGATTATTGAAGCCATCGAAGGAGATATAAATAAATTCCCTTAAAAAATTTGAAGAAAATACAACCAAAAAAATTGGAAGAGATGAACAAATCCTTGAAAGAAAACCAACAAAAGATAAGCCAAAAAATGAAAGAAACAGTCTAGGAACTAAAAACTGAAATAAAAGAATTAAAAAGGCACAAAATGAGGCAAAGGTAGAAATAGAAAATCTGAAGAAAAAAGCTGAAACTACACATAGAAACATAACCAACACATTTCAAAAGATGGAAGACTCAGTAGCAGAAATACATACATCAGTCAAAGAAAATACTAAAACGAAAAAGTCATAACACAAAATGTTCAGGAAATCTGGGACATCATGAAAAGACCTAACCAGAGAATAATAGGAATAGAAGAAAAAGAAGAACACCAGCTCAAAAGCACAGAAAATGTATTCAAAAAAATCATAGAAGAAAACATCTTGACTTAAAGAAGGAAATGCTTATAAAGATACAACAAAAAATGAAACACCAAATACATATGACCCAAAAAAGGAGTCTGCTCGTCACATTATAATCAAGCCACAAAACATACAGAACAAAGAAAAAATTTTGAGAGCTGAAAGAAAAAGGGAACAACTTACCAATAAAGGCAGACCCATCAGAATAACACCTGACTATTCAATGGAAACGATGAAAGCTAGAAGGACTTGGTCAGAAGTTATACAGACACTAAGAGAGCATGGCTGCCAACCTAGACTACTATACCCAGCAAAATTATCAATCACCATAGATGGAGTAAACAAGATATTTCATGACAAAGTCAGACTAAAATAATACCTACATACCAATCTGCCCCTCTAAAAAGCATTAGAGGGAAAACTGCAACATATGGATCCCAGATACACCCATGAAACCACAAACATTCAATAATCCCACAGAAGAAAAGCCCAGAGAAAGGAAATACATACAAGCTACCACCAAAAATAGCAGAAAACATCAATTAGTGGTCACTAATATCCCTTACTATCAATGGACTTAACTCACCTATAAAAAGGCACACACTAACAAGATGGATACAAAAACAGAAGCCATTCTGCTGCATACAAGAAGCACACCTAAACCACAAAGACAGACACAGGCTAAGAGTAAAGGGTCGGGAAAAGATTTTCCTATTAAATGACCCTAAGAAACAAGCTGGGGTTGCCATCCTAATATCTAACAAAGTAGACATTAAACTAAAATCAATTAAAAGAGACCAAGATGGACATTACTTATTCATCACAGGACAAATTGGTCAAGAGGAGATTTCAATCCTGAATATTTATGCCACTAATATAAGGGCACCTACCTATGTAAAATAAACACTACTAAAGCTCAAATCCCACATCAATTCTCACACCCTAGTAGTGGGAGAATTCAGTACCCCACTTTCACACCTACAGGTCAACCAGACAGAAACCCAAAAGAGAAATGAGTCTAAGCTATGATGCAAATAATTTTAATAGATATCTACAGAAGCTTCCACCCAAAGGCAAAGGAATATACATATTTCTCAGCTTTTCATAGAAATTTCTCTGAAATTGACCACATAATTGGTCATAAAGCAAATATCAACAGATACAAAAAAATGGAAAAAATCCCTTGTAACATATCGGATCACCAGGGCTTAAAGTTAGAGTTCAACAACATCAAAAATCACAGAAAGCCTACCAACTCATGGACACTAAACATCACTCAGCTAAAACACCTCTGGGTCAAGGAAGAAATTAAGAAAGAAATCAAAGTCTTCCTAGATTTAATGAAAATGAATCCACAACATACCCAAACTTGTGGGACACAATGAAAGCAGTCTTAAGAGGAAAATTCATAGCACTAGATGACTAGATGGAAAACCTAGAGAAATCCCACACTAGAGAACTATTAGAAAGCCTTAGAACAATTAGAAGCAAACTCACCTAGAAGGAGTAGACGGCAGCCAATAATCAAACTTAGAGCTGAAATCAATACAATTGAAACAAAAAGAACAATACAAAGAATCAAAGAATCTAAGAGTTGGTTCTTTGAAAAAGTCAACAAGATAGATAAGCCCTTAGCCAAACGAATCAAAAAACAGAGAGAGAGAGAGTTCAAATCAACAAAATCAGAAATGAAAAGGGGGACATAAAAACAGACCCCCAGGAAATCCAGAAAATTATCAGGTCATACTGTGAAAGTCTATATTCCACAAAAATGGAAAACCTAGAAGAAATGCACAGCTTTTCAGACAGATGCCATTTACCAGAATTAAATGAATACTCAATTAATTACCCACATAGACCTATAACCCTAAAGGAAATTGAAGCTGTCATCAAAAGCCTCCCAAGTAAATACAGCCCAGGTCCAGATGGTTTCAGTGCAGAATTCGACCAGACATTCATAGAAGAATTACCACCATTACTCCTCAAACTATTTGACACAGTAGAAACTGAAGGAATATTGCCAAATTCCTTTTATGAGGCCACAATTATCCTAATAACCAAGACACTCAAAGACCCAACAAAGAAAGAAAATTCCTGACCATTTTCCCTCATGAATATTGATGCTAAAATTCTCAACAAAATCTTGGCAAGCCATATACAACAATATATGAAAAATATCATCCACCATGATCAAGTAGGCTTCATCCCAGAAATGTAGGCATAGTTCAACATACGAAAAACCATAAACATCACCCATCATGTAAACAAACTAAAGGAAAACAAACCACATGATCATATCCTTAGATGCTGAAAAAGGCTTTGAAAAAATGTAACACTCCTTTATGATAAAAGTCCTGGAGAGATCAAGAATACAGGGAAAACATCTCAATAAAATAAAGGCATCAGCCAATATCAAACTTAATGGAGAAAAACTCAAAGCATTCCCACTAAAATCAGGAACTAGACAAGTATATCCTCTCTCCACTTATCTACTCAATATAGTTCTTGAAGTTTTAGCTAAAGCAATAAAAGAACGAAAGGAGATTAAGTGAATACAAATTGGAAAAGAAGTGAAACTACCTGTATTTGCAGATGATATAATTGTATACTTACGTGAACCACAAAATTCTACCAGGGAACTTCCACAGCTGATAAACACCTTCACCAATGCAGCAGGATACAATATTAACTCAAAGAAATCAGTAGCCCTCCTGTATACTCCTGAAGCTGAGAAGCTTCTATAAAGCCAAGGACACTGTCAATAGGACAAAACGACAGCCTACAGAATGGGAAAAGATTTTCACCAACCCCACAAGTGACAGAGGACTGGTCTCTAAAATATATAAAGAACTCAAGAAACTAGAGCCCAAAACCTTGAATAGCCCAATCAAAAAATAGAGTTCAGAGCTAAAAAGGAAATTCTCAGCCAAAGAATTACAAATGCCTGAAAGGCACTTGAAAAAGTGCTCAACTTCTTTAGCCATCAGAGAAATGCAAATCAAAACATCTTTGAGATACCACCTTACACCTGTCACATTGGCTAAGATAAAAGACACAGATGATAGCCTATGCTGGAGAGGTTGTGGAGCAAGGGGAACACTCCTCCCTTGTTGGTGGGGTTGTAGCTGGTTCAGCCACTCTGGAATGCAGTATGGCAGGTTTTCAGAAAACTGGGAATCAATCTCCCCAAATATTCAGCAATACCACTTCTGGGCAAATACCCTAAAGATATATATTCGCATTTCAAAGGCATTAGCTCAACTATGTTCATAGCAGCATTATTTGTAATAGCAAGAACCTGGAAACAATGTAAATGCCCCTCAACTGAAGATTGGATTAATGAGCTCTTATACATCTACACAAGGGAGTACTACTCAGCAGGCAAATGGATGGATATGGAGAATATCCTTCTGAAGGAGGTCTCACAATCCCATAAAGATAAGCAGGGGATGTACTCACTCATTAGTGGACTGTAAACAAAAAAGCAAAAAGGAAAACGTGTCCAAGCTGCAAACAACAACCCCTCAACAGCTTGGGATCTGAAGCACCTTTGACTGGCACCTTGGATCCCACTCTCTCCAGAGTTACACCTGACCCAGTCTTGATGTTGGGGTAAGGAAACTGGATCTGCCTGGAGTGGATGCTTAATTAAGCCGTATTGGGAGCTTGGGATGTCCTGACCTTGCTGGGGAGGAGATGGGGAGATGTGGATGAGAGAGTGAATGGAGAGGGTGGGAGAGGTTGGGTGCTTGAACAAGGATATACTCAAATTAAAAAAAAAAAACTGACCGTGATGCATCCTACGCAATTGGACAATGTCACTAAGAAATTAAATAAGGATGAAGACTTAGTTGTTAAGAATGGATTTAAAAAGTTAAACTTTTAAAAAAAATTAAAGTTCTTTTTTCCCATTTATCCCCACTCTCCCTCCCTTCCTCCTTCCAATCCCTCCCAGTCAGCCTTCTGCCTCCCTCCTCCCCATCGTGCCTCCCCTCCCCCAAAAGGGCATGAAGTCCCAAGGTGAATTAGCTCAGCATCCACTCCAGGCAGGTCTGGTTTTCACATCCTAATATCAAGACTGGGTTAGGTGTTCCTCTGAGGTATCAAAGC
This sequence comes from Sigmodon hispidus, assembly GCA_004025045.1. Taxonomy (NCBI): domain Eukaryota; kingdom Metazoa; phylum Chordata; class Mammalia; order Rodentia; family Cricetidae; genus Sigmodon; species Sigmodon hispidus. The sequence continues at coordinate 25,892 of PVIH01010697.1, forward strand.
AAAAAGATAAAGGGAAAAGTACTAAATCTATATGAGTAAAAGATGACAATATACAAAGGTTATATATGGATTGGTATCAAATATGGTGTTGCACCATTACAATCCCAGCTCTTGGGAGGCTGAAACTGGAATAGCATGAGTTTGAGGCCAGACTGCGCCATACACTGTAAGTTCCAGACCAGCCTAAGCTCATGTTTGGGTACCTCCAGTTCCCAGAGGTGAATCTATTACTATTGTTTTGCTAAATGAATGTAGTATCAAACTAGGGGTAACTAAACACTTTCTGATTAGATTTAAGGTCTACTCCATGAAAGGAAACTCATGCTTGGTTCTATAAATCTGACCCAGAACCCAAGTTGAGAACCTCATAGGCCCTGGGGATGAATATACTACTACTATTTTGCTAAAGGGACACACAATTGAACTTCTCTCTAAATTTGTATCTCTGAGTCCATAGATGAATGCAGTTCTGTGTTGAAACTCCTGTCTCAAAACCAAAACCAAAAATAAACAACTCAAATCAAATAAAATGATCTAAGTTTATGAAATTCTAAAGATGGTGAAACTATGAGTACATGTGAAAATACAGAGTAAAATATGAGTTGTTGGGAGTTAATAGGAAAATGATGAAAAAGAGCACAGAGAATTTTTAAAGATAGAGAAACTATGATGTATAAGACTGCAATGATTAATTCATGGCATTATAAACTTGCATGATAACACAGAATGTACCAAGAGTGAACTCTAATGGAAACTATGAACTTGGGTTAACATTGATGTGTTAATGAAGGTTTATCAGTTAGATGCATACACTCTGGTTGGAAACAGTTATAATAGAGAAGGCTATGACTATGTGGAGGAAAAGTAATCTGTGGAAACTTTGTGCCTTCCTTTTATGTTTACTGTGAACCTAAAATAATAGTCATTTTCAAAGGAAAGATAATAATCACCTTAGTTAAGTGACCATGATATAAAACTAATTTTTAAAGACAAACAAATAAATATATAGGAAAAGATACTCCATGTGACTTGTCAGCTGGCAACAGAAAATGAAAACAATGTGATACCAGTACATTTTTATCATATTCCCTAGATCTAGAATACTGATAATGCCTAGTGATTGACATAAAAAATATACCCATGAGTGCAATAGTGGCACAAACAATAGGGTGGTAACCAGCCACTTTCTGATTGAATTTAAGACTCACTCCACAGGATGAATAAATGCCTGATACTGTAAATCTGGCTCAAAAGTAATAGTTAAAGAGCTAATATGAATCTACAAGTACTATTTTGCCAAATGCTATCAAACTGATCTCTAAATTGTATTCTTGTATCTAAATATTTAGACACTTTTGAGAGTGAACTGATAGATGGGGAACCTGCATGGGACTGAACTAGGCCCTCTGAACATGGGTGGCAGATGTATGGTATGGCTTAGGTTGTTTGTGGGACTCCTGGTAGTGGAACCAGGATTTATCCATAGTGCATGAACTGAATTTCCTATAAAGAGATACCTTGCACAGCTTTGATAAAGGGAGGGAGGGTCTTGGTCTATCCTTAACTTGATAAACCAGGCTTTGTTGACTTCCCATAGGAGGCCTTACTCTCTCTGAGGAGTACATAGGGGTAGGAAGAAGCTAGGAGGAGCTAGAGGAGGGGAAAGAAGAGGAACTGTGGTTGGCATGAAAAATGAATTAAAAAAAAAAGACCTCATGAGAGAATTTTCTTTTTGCAGTAAATGGCAGTTAGAAGAGACACACTAATCAAATGCACATAGTAAGTGTCTGTAGAGTTTGAAGCCCCAAATAAGACATCTATATCACAACTCCTCTGAAGCCAAGGTCCAGGAATCATCATGGAAGAGGGGGGAAAAGTTTGTTAAGCATCCTCTAGGTCAAGGAGGATTCTTGCAAAACAATATCTTCTGTACTTGACAAGACTTCTGTACTCATAAACTCACTGCAGCTGTACTTGAGTTCCATGAAACCTTACAACATCAAGCCAATCAACATTCCTGCATGGATAAGGAAAATCTTCATAAGCCCCAACTTGTAACTAACAGTTGATGGCTTCTGGGGGACGGAGAGTTAGTTTCCTTTATGTTGTAGAACGTTTTCCGAACCCATTTGGGCCCCGGAGGTTTATGACCTGGCCCGCGGCGGCTTTTGTCCCCCAAAGTAATTAATCAGACACTTATATACTTTATACTGTTTGGCCCGTGTCTTAAGCACATTATTAGCTAGCTCTTTCATCTTAAATCAACCCATTTCTATTACCATTTTTATTAATCTTCCCGCCACGTGGCCTAGCCCATGGCTCAACTGTTTCTTACATGTCTGTCTTCTTCAGGGGCCAGATGGAGACTGACTAACTCCACCCTCTTTCTGCTTGCCTGCCCTCTGATTCTCCACCCACTTCTATGATGTTCTACATAGGCCAAACCAGTTACTTTATTTACACATACAGAGAACATTCCACCACACATTTAAGGATATAATGTCTGATAGGCTGACTACTCTCCAGTGGATGACCTTCCACCCATGGTTGTGCATAGCCCAAAAGCAGTTACTGTCTTGTTTTTAAAAGAGAGAGAGGACACAGACTAGGAAGGGGTGGGGAAGCAAGGAATAGATCTGGTAGCAATTACTAGGAGAAATATAGAAGTGGATGTGATCAAAGTATGTTGTACGAAATTCTCAAAGAAATGATAAAAAAAATATTTTGCGGAGTCCCAACGCACTCTGTAGCAGGCACAGATAAAGTCTGCCTATCACATTCCCCCTAGCTGCTGCTGAGGGAATTTGCACCGCTACCCACCACCACCTCCAACTGAGCGAACAGATAACGACGGGGGTCCCTGAAGGACAGACTCAGACCCCGCCCATAGGTGAGGAGGGGTCACCAGGCACAACCACCTATATCCCAGACAGGGAGGGAGAGTTGTTGTCAAGCTCCTATGGTCCTATGCTCCCATTGACCCAATAATGCTTAGTTCAGTCTCCACTCCTGGCAAATCCAGTTTTGCCCCACCTCCCTCAAGAGAGAGTCAGGTGTTCCTATAGTTGGAGTGGGATCCGAGGGGTCAGTACAGGGTGTTTCTGATCCCAAGCTGTTCAGTGCTTGTGGTTTGCAGGTTGGACATACTTGGCTTTTTTCTTGTTTGTTTGTTTAGAGACCACTAATGAGTGAGTACAAACCCTGAGTTTGTGATACTTCGCTCAGGAGGATATTCTCCAAGTCCAACCATTTGCCTGCAAATTTTAGGATATCATTTTTTCTTACTGCTGAGTAGTACTCCATTGTGTAGATGTACCACAATTTCTTAATCCATTCTTCATTTCAGGGACATCTAGGTTGTTTCCAGGTTCTTCCAGGTTCTTGCTACTACAAATAATGCTGCTGCTCCCCATTGGTTACGGTTCTGCTTCCAGGACCGGGTGCTGTCTGCAGAGTGAGTCCCAGTTTACTCTGTAACAGGCGCAGATAAAGTCTGCCTATCACCATACCCACAGCTGCTGATGAGGTAATTTGCATGGCTACCCACCTCCACCTTCAAATGAGCAAACAGATAACTACTGGGGTCCCTGAAGGACAGACTCAAACCTTGCCCAGAGAGGTGACAGGAGGAACACAAGCCCGAGTGCCACAAATGACCAGGAGGAACCTAATCGTGAACCACTGAAGCCAAGGGCAAACATCAGTGCAAAAACTTACATAATAATACAAAGAACAACAAGGTAACTCCAGAAGAAAGTGGCAATCTACAAATACAAGACCTGAACTGAGCAATGAAGAGGAAAGAGAAGGAAACAACACCAAAAATTCCTTTGTGAAGATTATCGAAGCTCTCAAAGAAGATATGAAAAGTAGCCTTAAAGAAATAGAAGAAAATACAAACAAAAAATTGGAAGAGATGAACAAATCTATGAAAGAAACATGCCAGGAACTAAAAGCTGAAATAGAAGCAATAAAAAAGGCACAAAATGAGGCAAAGATGGAAACAGAAAATCTGAAGAAAAAAGCTGGAACCACAGATACAAGCATAACAAACAGAGTTCAAGAAATGGAAGGTAGAATCTCTGAAGTGGAAGACTCAGTAGCTCAAATAGAAATATCAGTCAAAGAAAATAGTAAAACTAAAAAAGCAATAACTCAAAATGTTCAGGAAATCTGGGACACCATGAAAAAAACCTAATTTGAGAATAATAGGAACAGAAGAAGGAGAAGAATACCAGCTCAAAGGCAAAGATAATGTTTTCAACAAAATCATAGAAGAAAACTTTCCATCCTTCTGTTGCCTACAAGAAACACACCTCAACCGCAAAGACAGACACAGGCTTAGAATAAAGGATTGGGAAAAGATTTTCCAGTCAAATGGTCCTAAGAAAAAAGCATGGGTTGCAATCCTAATATCTAACAAAGTAGACTTTAAGCTAAAAGCAATTAAAATGGACCAAGATGGTCACTATTTATTCATCACAGGAAAAATTGGTCAAGAGGAGATTTCAATCTTGAATATTTACGCCCCTAATATAAGGGCACCTACTTATGTAAAAGAAACACTGCTAAAGCTCGAATCCCACATCAATTCTTACAATCTAATAGTGGGAGACTGCAATACCCCAATTTCAACCCTGGATAGATCAACCAGACAGAGTCTCAACAGAGAAATAAGGAGTATAAAAGAGGTTATGATGCAAATGGATTTCATAAATATCTACAGAAGCTTCCACCCAAACGCAAAGGAATATACATATTTCTCAGCTCCTCATGGAACTTTCTCCAAAATTTACCACATAATTGGTCATAAAGCAAATATCAACAGATACAAAAAAAATGGAAATAATCCCTTGTAACATATCAGAACAACAGGGCCTAAAGTTAGAGTTCACCAACATCAAACCCAAAGAAAGCCTACCAAATCATGGAAACTAATCATTACTCAGCTGAATCATCTCTGGGTCAAGGAAGAAATTAAGAAAGAAATCAAAGTCTTCCTAGAATTTAATGAAAATGAATCCAAAACGTATCCAAACTTGTGGAACACAATGAAAGCAGTCTAAAAAGGAAAATTCATAGCGCTAGATGCCTATATGAAAAAACCTAGAGAAATCCCACACTAGAGACCTAACAGCACAGCAGAAAGCCTTAGAACAATTAGAAGCAAACTCACCTAGAAGGAGTAGACGGCAGGAAATAATCAAACTTAGAGCTGAAATTAATACAATTGAAACAAAAAGAACAATACAAAGAATCAAAGAATCTAAGAGTTGGTTCTTTGAGAAAGTCAACAAGATAGATAAGCCCTTAGCCAAACTAATCAAAAAACAGAGAGAGAGTATCCAAATCAACAAAATCAGAAACGAAAAGGGGGACATAACAACAGACCCCCAGAAAATACAGAGAATTATCAGGTCTTATTTTGAAAATCTGTATTCCACAAAAATGGAAAACCTGGAAGAAATGGACAGCTTTCTGGACAGGCATCATCTTCCAAAATTAAATGAAGATCAGATTAATTACCTAAACAAGCCTATAACCCTTAAGGAAATTGAAGCTGTCATTAAAAACCTCCCCAAAAATAAAAGCCCTGGTCCAGATGGTTTCAGTGCTGAATTCTAATAGACATTGAAAGAAGAATTACTACTGTTACTCCTCAAACTATTTCACACAGTAGAAACTGAAGGAATATTGCCAAATTCCTTTTATGAGGCCACAATTACCCTAATACCCAAGCCACTCAAAGACACAACAAAGAAGGAGAATTACAGACCAATTTCCCTCATGAATATTGATGCAAAAATTCTCAACAAAATTTTGGCAAACCATGTACAACAATGTATAAAAGATATCATATACCACGACCAAGTAGGCTTCATCCCAGAAATGCAGGACTGGTTCAACATACGAAAAACTGTAAATGTTATCCATCATATTAACAAACTAAAGGAACAAAACCACATGATCATATCTTTAGATGCGGAAAAAGCCTTTGACAAAATCCAACACTCCTTTATGATTAAAGCCCTGGAGAGATCAGGAATACAGGGAGAATACCTAAATATAATAAAGGTGATTTACAAGAAGCCAACAACCAGTATCAAATTTAATGGAGAAAAACTCAAAGCAATCCCACTAAAATCAGGAACTAGACAAGGATGTCCTCTCTCCCCTTATCTATTCAATATAGTTCTGCAAGTTTTAGCTAAAGCAATAGGGAATGAAAAGAGATTAAGTGGATACAAATTGGAAAAGAAGAAGTGAAGCTATCTCTATTTGCAGATGATATGATTGTATACATAAGTGACCCACAAAATTCTTCCAAGGAACTGCTACAGCTGATAAACACCTTCAGTAATGTAGCAGAATACAAGATTAACTCAAAGAAATCAGTAGCCCTTCTATACACTAAAGAGCTTAAAAAGAAATAAGGGAAACATTACCCTTCATAATAGCTGCAAATAGTATTAATACCTTGGAGTAACTATAACCAAAGAAGTAACAGACCTATTTGACAAAAATTTTAAATCACTGAAGAAAGAAATTGAAGAGGATATCAGAAAATGGAAAGCTCTCCCATGTTCCAGGATTGGTAGGATCAACATAGTAAAAATGGCAATTCTACCAAAGGCAATCCACAGATTCAATGCACTGCCCATCAAAATCCCAACACAATCTTTTTTGGACCTTGAAAGAACAATACTCAATTTCATTTGGAATAACAGGAAAGCCAGGATTGCCAAAACAATTTTACTCAACAAAAGAACCTCAGGAGGTATCACCATCCCTGACTTCAAGCTATACTATAGAGCTACAGTAATAAAAACAGCCTGATACTGGCATAAAAACAGACTTGTGGATCAATGGAATAGAATTGAGGATCCAGACATTAACCCAAAAACCTATGAACACCTGATCTTTGACAAAGAGGCCCAAAATATTCAATGGAAAAAAGATAGTATATTTAACAAATGGTGTTGGCATAGCTGGATGGAAGTGTGTAGAAAAATGCAAATAATTCCGAGCCTGTCACCCTGCACAAAACTCAAATCCAAGTGGATCAAAGACCTCAACATAAACCCTGCCACTCTCAACTTGATAGAAAAGAAAATGGGAAATATCCTCCAACGTATTGGCACAGGCGACCACTTCCTAAATATAACACCAATGGCACAGACACTAAGACCAACAGTCAATAAGTGGGATCTCCTGAAGCTAGGAAGCTTCTGTAAAGCCAAGGACACTGTCAATAGGACAAAATGACAGCCTACAGAATGGAAAAAGATTTTTCACCAACCCTCTATCACTTCTACAAGTGATAGAGGACTGATCTCTAAGATATATAAAGAGCTCAAGAATCTGGAGCCCAAAACCTTGACTAACCCAATCAAAAAATGGGGTAAAGACCTAAACAGGGAATTCTCAGCAGAGGAACTATGAATGGCTGAAAGGCACCTGAAAAAGTGCTCATCATCTTTAGCCATCAGAGAAATGCAAATCAAAACAACTTTGAGATACCACCTAACACCTGTTAAATTGGCTAAGATAAAAGGCACAGATGACAGCCTATGTTGGATAGAATGCAAAGCAAGGGGAACACTCCTCCATTGTTGGTGGGAGTGTAAT
>PVIH01010697.1:33620-48039 GCA_004025045.1 Sigmodon hispidus
ATACCACTTCTGGGTGTATACCCTAAAGAGGCACATTCACATACCAAAGGTATTAGCTCAACTATGTTCATAGCAGCATTATTTGTAATAGCAAGAACCTGGAAACAACCTAGATGTCCCTCTACTGAAGAATGGATTAACAAACTGTGGTACATCTACACAATGGAATACTACTCAGCAGTAAGAAAAAATGATATCCTAAAATTTTCAGGCAACTGGATGGATTTGGAGAATATCCTCCTGAGCGAGGTATCACAAATTCAGAAAGATAAGCAGGGGATGTACTCACTCATTAGTGGTCTCTAAACAAACAAACAAGAAAAAAAGCCAAGCATACCCAAGCTGCAAACCACAACCACTGAACAGCTTGGGATCAGAAACACCCTGGACTGACCCTTCGAATCCCACTCCAAACATAGGAACACCTGACTCTCTCTTGAGGGAGGGGGAACAAAACTGGATTTTTCAGGAATGGAGACTGAACTAAGTATTATTAGGAAAGTGAGACCATAGGACTGCCCAGGGAGGGGATGGGGAGTTGTGGAGAAGAAAAAATGACCTGATGTGGCAGGAGGAGGAAGGGACCTTGAATAAGGATACACTGGGATGGAAAAAAAATTCAGAGGGAAAGCTGAACACAAAGTCAATATATGTGTAGCATTCTTATTTGCATTATCACCCTTGAAACAAAGCAAAAAAAAAAAACAAAAAAGAATATTTTGCTGAAATTCAAAAGGTCAGGTAAAAGCCTGCTTTCCCAAAGCTTAATGGATCCCTTTGATTTCTAGGAGCTTGCTGTTCTCTCCTTGAGCAAACAGTAACCCCAGCAAGGTATCCATAGTCAGAAGCTCTGCTCATTGCAAATTTACAATAAAGACAGAGCCAAAGGCAGCTGACTCAGGGAATTCTTTCCCCATCGTGGCTTACTCTGAGGACAAGCAGCAGGCTTCATGCTTGTGCTGAATCCAAAAGCTACTAAAACAAGAATATTCTTTCTTGCAAAATGTTTCACATGAAATTGAAGAAGTTAAAATATCTTGGAATTTTATGCCTTTTCTATGAAGAAAGAATTTAGAGGCTTTGGTATCCAAATATTTTCATTGAGACAATATTTTAAGCTGGGCATGGTAGCACATGTATATAATCTGAGCATCATCTTTATCTACATTGTGAATTTCAAGCTTGTCTGGGAAACATGAAATCTTGTATCAAAAAACAACGAAAAGATAATATCTTCATATTTTCAGAGTTAAAAGTCAAAATTCTGGATTTGAGAATTTATTTGATTTTTCTAAATGCCAGTGTTTTAAAATTCAAACTCATTGGATTTTGAATGTTTTGGAGACAGATCAAATTAAGAACATGTTCCTGTAGTGGATGCCTATGCATAATTTTCCACACCTTCTCAAGAAAACAACACAAGTCTCACAGTAAATTCAGAAATTTATTGTCTTTTACTCAGGTGAATGCTTCACTCAAAAGAGACTTTATTGAAGTAATTTTTTAAAAAGAGAGAGATTGCTGTTGGTTTTTTTTTTTTTCTCTTGGCTCTTCGGCCTCTGTCAAAACCACAGACACATACTGAAATGAAAAAATAATTCTTCCAGATTCTCAGTTTCATATTTTTCCTTATTAACTCCTCCTAAAAGGTCTAGATAAAATTTAATGACTCCCACTTTCAGCTGTCAAAGAAACAAAGAATTCTCTCACTCATTAGAGTAAATACTAAAGAAATATCCAGGTGAACTGGTAGGTTTTGTACATTCAAGTTTGTTTTTTAGGTTCATTTCTCTGTCTGTGATAACATACTCTAACCAAAAGCAGCTTGGAGGAGGAAAGCACTTATTTGGTTTATGCTTCCAGGTCACAGTCTATTATGGAGAAAAGCCAGAGTTTGATGTCAATGCAGAAATCTGAGGGCAGGCCTGCTTATTATTCCACACTGCATTACCTCTAACTAAGAAACTCCCTCTCAGTGAGGAAAATACAACCAAAACCATGAAGGAATGCTACTTCTGTCTACAATCACAGACTATGCTTAGATAGCCTTCTTAGAGAGGCCCCAGGGAATAGTGCTGGCTACAGTGGACTGAGCCTTTTTACATCAATTAATAACCAAGACAATCTCCCAAAGCCATGCTCAAAGGACAAAAATGAGCTTGTCAATCCCTCAATTGAGACTCCTTCCTCAGGTGACTCTGGGCTGTATCAAATTGACAGACTGATGTTATAAGAAGTTTCTGGCCTGGACTTTCGGACCTAGCCTCGAAGTTCAGATCCACTTGCAGCCCCACTGCCACTTTGCCTCAAACACACAAAAGCTTATATTCATTTCATTACAGATGGTTTTGAGCCACTATGCAGCTGATGGGAACCAAACTCAGGACCTCTGGAAGAATAGCTAGTGCTCTTAACCTCTGAGCCAGTACCTTTTCTCAGCAGCACTTCAACTTATTTCTTCTGTGACTCCTGGCATCCCTGATCTGTTCTTCCTGTTCCCAGAGTTTTCTTAGTCTGGTAGCCCCACTCATACTTCCTGTCTGCCTTTGGCCAGTCAACTTTTTATTAAACCAGGAGGAGGGACAATTATTTACAATACAACATAATCCCACTACAAACTGATCTCTCAACTATATAAAGAACTAAAGAAACTAGAGCCTCAAGACCTAAATAGCCCAGTTAAAAATGGGGTTCAGACCTAAAAAGGAAATCCTCAACAGAATAATTACAAATGGCTGAAAGGCACTTGAAAGTTTGCTTAACATCTTTAGCCGTCAGATAAATGCAAATCAAAACAACTTTGAGATACTACCTTTCACCTGTCAGAATGGCTAAGATCAAAAACACAGATGAACTAACCCCAGGAACCAAAACAAACATTTCCTCCCCTTAAGTTAGTTATCTTAGATATTTTAACACAGCAATGAAAAGTTGATTAAAACAAATTCTCAAGTCTAAGAGGGAAAAGGAGAAAAAAACAAAATAAAACAAAACAAAAATCCTACCAGAAACTAAAGAAGGTTTCAAAGCAATGTATAGTAGGGAAAATGGTAATAAGCTTTTGATCAAGAAATCCAAATGCTTTCATTTTGGTCAGTGGAGTAGAAACACAACTACCTTTAAGGACTTTACCACCTGGGCCCTCCGAGACCTACTGCCCTATCTTAGTAAATTCTGCTGCCTTGCTTTCCCTCTATCAGTCTGACACAGAGTCCTCACAAAATATGGGACACAGAGTCCTCACAATTGAGGAGTCACAGAGTCCTCAGGGACAGTGGGACACAGTCCTCACAACTGGGGGGGAGACACAGAGTCCTCACAATCCGGGGAGGGAGGGACACAGAGTCCTCACAATTGGGGGGGGGGGCACAGAGTCCTCAGGAATGGTGGTTCAGCCCTTTGATTTTAACTCTTCCTATTGTTCCCATTGTTAACAAGGCTTTTCTCTTCTCAGGTTTCCAGAAAAAAACACAATCCATGCACAGACAGTTATAGCAGGAATTTATCAGAGTTGGAGTGAACTATACCAAAGTGGTTGAGAATGGGGGCATATAGCAGCATAGCAGGATATGCAGTATAGATTTTAGAGAAGTTTCAGGAAGCAGATATCATAGCCACAAGGTATGGTAACTCTGTTCCCCTTCTCAAATCATGGTTGACCACATGTCCCTTTTACAGTATTTTTCCATATATGTTTATATGCATTACACACATATATAATTATATACATGATTTTATATATATGTAAATAAAATCATCCTTTTGGACCATTTAGGAGACAATTGCAGACAAATTTCTTTACTTCTAAGTATGTCAGTCTGTGTTTTTGAAAAACAAAGATGTTCTCCTATATAAATGCACTGTGATAACCATTACCCTATTGGTTGGCATTTGAGCAATACTATTATTCGGTCTTTATACTTTTTTAGAGTCAGACAATTTTCCTATTTATGTGTGTTATAGAAAAAAATCTGGTCTGGGATCAAATCCATGGCTACATACAGTATTCAATTATCCTATTACTTTAGTCACCTTTAACTTTGAATGATTCCTTTCTCTTTCACAATTTTGACATGCTGAAGAGAAAAGACCCATTATTTTGTACACTTTCTCCACTTGGTTTGTCTGATGTTTCTTCTGATATTGATTGAGGTGACCACTTTTGGCTGGAGTGCCACAGATGTGATCAGCTGCATTCTTTCCTGTATAGCATACCAGGAGGTTCATGGTGTCAGTTTCTCCCATAACTGACACCATTACATTCTATCAGTTAGTTAAAGGGACACATGCCTGTTCATATGCCTCCTTGCAGTGAATCTCATATAGATAGAGCCCACAATCATAACTACTATGCTGTAGAAATACCACTATGTAATGGATAACTAAATACTGAGCTGGTACGAATAGTCTTTTAAAAGTTCTCACAAGGACTTTACAGTATTATTGGGAAGATGTATATTCATCAAAAATATAATTTACAGTTTCCATGGATGTGTATATTTAGAGGAATGTGGGAGCAGAAGTCACATTTGAGGTCTAAAGGGCTCCCAAAAGAAGAGAATTTGGGAACTTGTTTTTGTTAAGAAATTAGGACTATAGGTTTGATCTGATTACTTCAGATCTGGAACAAGCTATAATAAGGAAGTAGGAGGGCTGGAGAGATGGTTCAGTGGTTAAGAGCACTGACTGTTCTTCCAGAGGACCTGAGTTCCATTCCCAGCATCCACATGGCAATTAACTAACAACTGTCTGTAGTTCCAAGATATGATACCTTTACACAGTTATACATGCAGGCAAAACACTAATTCACATAAAAAAAATAAAAATAAAGAATCCTTAAAAAAATAATAAGGAGGTATGAAGGGTGAGATGTAGTCTGGGCACTGATTTAGGAGGGAGAAAACAGGCATCGTTTTCTCGTACAAGAGGGCCCTGGTAGTCTTTTTAGCTAGCTGCTTGCAGAATGGACAGGGTAGACAGAAGTAGGAACTCAAGACCTCTTGAGAATCAGAAGGAATAGTCAGATTCATGGGTGACCAGAGCTAGAGTAACTCAAAAGAATGTGACTAATTAACCCCTAGCTTCCAAGCTCTGATTTCATTAAATATCAATAATCTTGCCAGCACACTGGAGTGTTCCTAGGAGTTCTAGATCCACTGACTATGGTGTTTGTCATGATCAGCCATTCCTTGTGAGGAAATCACATGATTTTAAAGTGAAAAAGAAAGAGGGAGGATGGTTGGTTGAAGCTTGGATGCTCTGTTCAGAAATTATTTACAGGGTCTTTACATAGAGATTTTAGTCTGTGTGTGCATAACAAAGTGATGAAGAATTTGGAGTTCTAGTTTTCATTTCACTGGCTACTTCTGAATTCAAATTAGAATCTTTTCAAAACATCATTTTCACTGCTTCTGTAGTAAGACTGGGAACTGGCACTTCTCTGAAGAACACTTTGCCTCTAATCTGGTTGAGAATTAAAGTGTTCTCATAAAATAGAAACCTCATTATAGTCTGCTCTAATCTGCAGCACAATCAGAGCATGGTGATTACCATGAATTGTTGCACACACTTCCACCTACTTGTTATATGTCTCTGTATTTCAATTATGTTTCCATGAATATAATTCCATATCGTGCTATACTTAAACAATAGTTAATATATAACTGTGTTAAATATAACTGTGTACCCATAATTCCCTGAATGTGAATGTTTGAAAGGCAGACAATAAAATTTAGTACTGCCATAGAGGCTGAAACAAACACAAAAACATATCTAAAAGAAATCACTTGGCATTTTAATAGAATTTTAAAACACTGAAATTTTTTACCAATTTATTTTTTAAACACATTTTAAGAGTTATTTTTGCAGATTTAACACAAAATACTCTTTGTAAGGAAGCAGTCATTCCCTAGAGGCTATAGTTGCCAACTAACCACTTCACCAGGGACTTTTCTCTGGTGGGGAATTGATTTAAAAGCAAAACTCCAATGAAGTATATGCTTTTGTTTTATTTATTTATTATTTACTTTGGGACCAAATACTGCTTTGGAAGCAATTCTCCAGAGAGTTTGGTAGACTAAGTAAAATCTCAGAATCAGCAGCCAGGCAGGAGGTATTAGGCCATCTACATGGTCTGTCTATCTGCACAGACATTCTTATTAGCCAGGAAATAGTTACTATTAGTGCTTAAGCTGATTGTTAGGAAGCCATGCTTTATTTCTATTAGAGTATGTCTCAGAAGATACTTTTTCTGGAGAATTCCTTACATTCTGTTGCACTTACTAGTTGCTATAAAACATGTTGGTATTTATATCAAATGCAATGTTAATAATACCTTGAACTGAGAAATAATTATTTGAAATAAATTTTTTCCTAACCTCATGCCAAGGGACAGTGATCTCAAAGAACTTGAGGAATGACAACCCTGCTTGTTTATTTTCAGTTTCTAGCTTTATTATTTGTATTACCATTTGGCAGAACTGGAACTCCAGTTCAGGGACTTGAAGTCACTCCATGCAAGTGTTCTGCCACTAAGCCATACTTCTAGCTCCTGATCTCATTTAAAAACCAGTATATGAGCTACAAATCTCAAGGACATGCTTATTGAGAGTAGAGAAAATTGTTGCTCAAATTCAACCACCACACACATTCTGGCCCAGGAGGGGCTAAGCACTTCTTATCCCTTCCCTGCCTGGAAGCTCTCTCCACACCTGCCTGGAGCCTACTCAAGTGGCAGGTAGGAAGGTATCAGCTTTTATTCTTTTTGCCAGTGGATTGTGATTAGTACAGACTCGTGACTTGTCAAAGTGCAGAATTAGTATAGGTGGAGTGCTCAGCCCTAAATGGTGCATCTGTGCGATATTCTCTGTAAACTTCACAACTCTCTGTAAACTTCACAGAAGACAAGATGGAAATATCCTAAGAGCCAGGAGTTGGGAAGGAGTGCTGCCTAACAATGTCTTCTGGACACTATGAGACAAAAATACTCATAAACTCACAGCAACTACAAATGTCTGCATAAGATTAAGCCAGCCAACATTCCAGCATGGCTGCAGGAAGAATTCATGAGGTCTCACATCCACATGAGAAGCTATTGGTAGTTAATGGCTTCTGGGAAAGGGAGAGTAGGTTCTCTTTAGGGGTGTAGGCCCTGGTAGCTTGATTATGTTCTAGTGGATGGCTTTCACATCATGCATATTGAGGTATCACTGATTTTGGACTCATTGATTTTTTTTTAAGGACATGGAATGAGAATGTGGGTAAAAGGGTCTGGGAAGTGTTAATGAGGGAAAGTAGGAAATGTGTATGATCAAAACACATCATAAAACATTCCCCAAGAATGAACTTTTAAAGTTTTGAAAATAGAAAAAAACTAAATCTTTGATGAACTTTAATAGAAAGCAAATAGAACAGGTTTTATAAACTGTCAGGCTATATAAACTCCAGGTTAATGTTGGCCTTCTGTTGTGAGGTATTCAAAACTCATTGTCCAGAATGAACGACCTGCCATTATCATTAACAATGATAGCAAAATAACAAATGCTGAAAAACTTATTTGCAGAGTTGTGCTTGAATGGAAAAAATTAAAAAGAAAGGTCACGGCTGCTCCAAGGTATGGTGGAGGAGAAGATAGATAAAAGGGAGAGCATAGTCAGAGGCAGGAACATCTGGAAGAGTCCAGAAAGAGGGAACATGGCCCGATTGAGCTGAGTCATGTAGGAAATTCAGGGAGGAAAGAGGGAAGAGGGCAGAGGAGCCCCTGACTAATAGGGATTGTCGTGGCCAAGAGACTGGCCAAAAGACTGGCCTAGCCCAAATAGCTGAGTTCCATAAGGGCCAGAGGAGACAGAAGGAGGGAAACGCAACACAATACTTAGGCTGGAGAGTTCAGGGTAGGGAACAGGGTATGTCAGCAAGGAGTGTCCTGTAACAAGTAGAGAGTAGGGGATGCTGAGAAAACCTGGCAGCCAGGGTCCACTTTGATATGTTAATGGGCACCTCAGCCATTTGTCCTGAGTTTGTGACCTAAGAGTACTACGGTTTAAATGTTAAATGTCCCCCATAGGTTCTAGGCCCATGTATTTCAATACTTAGTCCCCAAATGGTACACCAGTTTGGAAGGTTAAGGAAGATTTAGGGGGTGGGTCCTCTCTGAAGGAATTAGGCCACTCAGAGCAGGTGTTGAAGTTTGGTGTCCTGGCCTTACTTCCTGTCACCTTTGTGCTTCTTCACTGCAGACACAATGTGACTCATACTCCTGCCAACATGCCTTTCTCCAGCAGAATGCACTAAACCCTCTTTAGGAAGCACCTGTAAGGTAATCCTCCCTGAGCTGCTCCTTGTCGGATTTTGGACACAGCAGTGACTAGCACAGCTGGCCATTCAACAAGTTCATGGGATAAGCCAAACCATCACATAGACTGATTTCTAAAGTCTTACCTGAAAAAAGAAAATAAAAGAGCAAAATGAAAAGAAAGAGATTGCTTTGTAGCTTTATTGGTTTGGTGCTTTTGGTTTGTTTTTTTAAGCTTTATGCTGAACCTGAAGCTATTGTCTGTCCTCCTTGGGAACATTTGGCATGGAAACAACTGGGGTGGCACAATGGCTCAGCAGGGTGCTAGCAAGCCTCATAACTTGATGTTCATTTCCAGAACTCTAGCATGTCAATAATTAATATATATATTTAAAGATGATAAAAGCATATAGTAACAACATGAATTTAATTGCCCAAATACCATGTTCTATGTATGGTTCTCTTTCAAATCTAATAGCTCTGGTTCTTTTTTCACAAAAAAAAAAAATATTGTAACTGATTTACTGGATTGTCAAGATAAGTGAACCTATGTAATTATTTCACCTAAGATGTACTTCATTGCTTTGGGTTTTGTCTGGAAAGCAGAAATCACAGATTGACATAAATATCAAAGACAAGGAGTACCGCTTCCAACATGAGAAGGTAAAGAGCCCTGAGGAGCCTCCCCATAGAAACTGGAGAAACTGACTTGGCAAAGTCAACATTCAAAGTCCCTACAGAGTCCTAAGCACATGAGCAAATAAAGAAACATGCATTCTAAAATATCTTCTTAAACTGGAAGAAAAAAAAACAGAGGAAGTCTACTGTATTTGGACCAAGATCTGCTCCTATCTCCTATCCCAGTTCAAACTCCACAGCAACCAGACAAGGTCTAGCTTCCTGAGAGGGGCAGGCTATGAATGTGTGTCATTCTATTTCTAACTACCAGCGGCTGAAGATGAGGCCCTGATAAGTGCTGCCAAAATTCAGGCTCTGTCATTTCAGCAGCCTCTCTTTGTGACATAGAGGTTCTGCCTTTGGATGCAACAACACTAAGAACACTGAGACCATGATCTGCCTTTGCAGTAGACCACGCGTGCGTTCTGTGTTAATGTGCGCATGTGTGTAGAGAAAAATGTAGAATACCCGAGATTGCTGCTTTCCTACCTCAAGCACTCAGGTTCTAAAATGGGAGTATAATTCAGGGAGAAAGTTTGCTATGGGAGAAGGGGCAAGAGACAAGCTGTAAATCAGAGTACTTGGAATCTCCGAGTTTATCTCCAGCAAAATGTAGAGAAGTCTATTTGTAAAGCACTCTCAAAAACAGCAGAGATTGTGATAAAAAGCAACTGGGAAGTAATTGTTTGGTTTATTGGGAAATATAGACAAAACAGCAGACTGGCTAGCTTGCTGCTATGGAACAGAAATGGAACTAGCTAGGGAAGGAAGCACAAGTTTCCAACACAGACTTCAAAAACTATGGCCAAATCAAACTTTTCTTCTTCTTCTTCTTCTTCTTCTTCTTCTTCTTCTTCTTCTTCTTCTTCTTCTTCTTCTTCTTCTTCTTCTTCTTCTTCTTCTTCTTCTTCTTCTTCACAAATAAAATAAAATAAAATACAAACAAAATTTTTTTATTTTTTTCATAATTTTATACATACAGATAGTGTTTTGATTAAACGTATCCCCAATTTCCTCCCCTAAAGTTTCTTCCCTCTTCCCCACCACCACCACTTTTCCCACCCAACTTCATATGTTCTTTAAAAAATGTGTGCTGGGTTTCCTTAGAGCTACCTGTATGTGCATGGGTGCATGGAGTATGAGTAGTCTCTCAGAAGTCATGCCCTGAAGAAAACTGAGCCCACCCAGCCATCAGTGTCCAGTGGTTCCTCAGCTAGGGACCCAACTTTTCTTGGGGATGCAAGCCTATAGTCCCAGAACTTGAGAAATAGGGACCAGAAGATAACAAGTTTAATGTCAAGGGTATCCTTAGCTATATGGTAGGCTAGCCTGGACTACATGACACTTTGTCTCAAACAAAAGGAAAAAAAAGAAGAAGAGAGGAAGGAAGGAAGACAAATTATGGTCAAAAGGCCATACATTTGATTGCAACTGTCTATATAACAACTTAAGCTTCAAGACATGGTTCATAACAATTGACTGGAAATCCCTAGAATTTAAAAAATAAAAAAGTACTCAAGGAAAGAGAAGGGAGGCTGTAAATTTTCTATCACCTCAGGGCAATCAACTAAGAGATCTACATCCAGCAAAACTAATTTACAGAGATAAAAATGAAATAAAAACCATCAAATAAACAAGAAGAGCAATGTTCTTCTATTCAGACCCTATATCAGTAGAAATATTAGAAGTAACCTCAGCTAATAATCCACATATACACAGGAAAAAAGAAATAAAATAAGTACTGACAAAAACAATTATGTAATTGTAAATATGAATGTATAATTCTTCACTTGGTTTTAAAAACAGTTAATGTATGTTATGGGTGGTGCTCTAGTTTCTTCTTGTCCAACAGCAGGCTTCATTCTTTTGCTCCTAAGAGATGTTTAGAGGCAGCAAAGTAAAAGATGAAGCAGTCAAGTGTTTAATTAGAACAAACAAGGAAGCAAGAACACATTCTTGGCCTAGGGAGATTGTTCAGTGGTTAAAAACACTGTTTGCCCAAACCAGAGAGGTGGAGATTGGATTCCTAAAAGCCAAATAAATGTAGGGTGGGCATGGTAACACACCTATAATCCCAGATTCAGAAAGCAGGGTTAGTTAATGAGATTAATGTATCTGGATGTAATTGAGACACCTTACCTCAAAAGATATGGGTGGAAGAACAAAAGAAGCAGATTCTTGACATCAACCTCAGTCTTTCAACCTGAAGCTGGTTTTATTTGATTTCACTAGTGTTAACTACTGTCATAATCTTTGTATATTGTTTTGGGGGGCCTAAGATAGTCCACCTAAAAAGACTACCATCACCTATTGTTATTTATTGAAAATAGACCTGCTCTAAGTTACTCTATTTTATGGAAAACAGTGAGTCTTCATACTATGGCTTTCCCTAAAGATTCTATTATATAATCAATTTGAGTTTTGGTTTTGGTTTTTTAAATTCATTTTGAAGATAGAGGAAAACTGCTCACCTGGGTAGATTCATAAACAACACCATCTATGTATGTGGTCCTACCTATACAGTAAAGACTGATAAATGACATATTTTGAGATACAAAGAGAGTATCACCCCATAAATGCATTGAGGTGGTTGAGACTCTTGGACATGTTAAAATCATATCAGAGAACTAATCCCAGTAACCTATTGGACACATTCAGCTGAAGAAAGACTGTAGCCCTCTTACTGTGATTTCATTAAGAAGTGGTCAGCCAGCACTTTGATGGCAATGGCATCCACTCACTTGTAATCTGACACTTGATTTGGGCAGTCTTAAGGTTTCTATTGCTGTGATAAAATAGCATGTTCCCAAAGAACTTGGGGAGGTATGGTGCTTTGAATGAGAATGACTCCAGTAGGCTCAGTGGAAACTTGGTTCCCATGTAGTGGAACTATTTGGGAAGAATTAGGTGTGGCCTTGATGGAGGACAAGCGTTGTTTGGGATGGAATTTGAGTTCTATAAAGACTAGAACCATTACAAGTATGTCCTTCTACCTCCCTTTGTGGTTTGAGATATGAGTTCTCAATGTTCTTGCTATTGTGCCTTCATTATTCTATCATGTACTCAAAACATTTGAAACCATAAGCCCAAATATATACTTTCTTTTATAAGTTGCCCTGGTCATGGTGTTTTATAACAGAAAAAGAAAAGTAACTAAGACATTGAGGAAAGGGTTTATTTCACTTACACTTCTACATTATAGCTCATTATCCATAGCAGTCACAGCAGGAACTCAAAGCAAGAGGCTAGAGACAAGAACTAAAACAAGAGTCATGAAGGAACACCTTTTTACTGGCTTTCACACTTCACTTTGATATACTTAGTCTACTTTCTTTTTTTTCTTTATTTATTTTGAATTTATCAAAAAAAAACAGTAAAATGAATTTAAAATGCTGAAAAGTTAACAATTACTATAAAGAGGATAAAAATCATAAGCATGACTTATCAAGAGTGATAAGGCAAACAAGATTGCTACACATATATTTACTTTGTGTTCAGCTTTCCCTCTGAATTTTTTTTCCATCCCTGTATATCCTTATTCAAGGTCCCTTCCCCCTCCCACCACATCTGGTCATTTTTCTTCTCCGCAACTTCCCATCCCTTCCCTGGGCAGGGAGTAGACAGTCCTATGGTCCCACTGACCCAATAATATTTGGATCAGTCTCCACTCCTGGCCAAACCAGTTTTGTCCATCCTCCCTCAAGAGTGAGTCAGGAGATCCTCTAAGGGGAGTGGGGTCCGAAGGGTCAGTCCAGAGTGTTTCTGATACAAAGCTGTTCAGTGGTTGTGGTTTGCCGCTTGGGCATGCTTGGCTTTTTTTCTTGTTTGTTTGTTTAGAGACCACTAATGAGTGAGTACATACCCTGCTTATCTTTCTGAGATTGTGATACCTCACTGAGGAGGATATTCTCCAAATCCATCCAGTTGCCTGAAAATTTTAGGATATCATTTTTTCTTACTGCTGAGTAGCATTCCATTGTGTAGATGTGCCACAGTTTGTTAATCCATTCTACAGTTGAGGGACATCTAGGTTGTTTCCAGGTTCTTGCTATTACAAATAATGCTGCTATGAACATAGTTGAGCTAATACATTTGGAGTGTGAATGTGCCTCTTTAGGGTATATACCCAGAAATGGTATTGCTGGGTCCTTGGGGAGATTGATTCTCAATTTTCTGAGAAACCACCATATTGCATTCCAAAGTGGCTGAACAAGCTTACACTCCCACCAACAATGGAGGAGGTGTTAGGTGGCATCACAAAGCTATTTTGATTTGTATTTCTCTGATGGCTAAAGATGAAGAGGACTTTTTCAGGTGCCTTTCAGCCATTCCTAGTTTCTCTGCTGAGAATTCCCTTTTTAGATCTGTACCCCATTTTTCGATAGGGTTATTCAAGGTTTTAGGCTCTAAATTCTTGAGCTCTTTATATACCTTAGAGATCAGTCCTCTAATATTTGTAGGGTTGGTGAAAATCTTTTCCCATTCTGTAGGCTGGCGTTTTGTCCTATTGACAGTGTCCTTGGCTTTACACAAGCTTCCTAGCTTCAGGAGATCCCACTTATTGATTGTTGGTCTTAGTGTCTGTGCCACTGGTGTTATATTTAGGAAGAGGTCGCCTGTGCCAATTTGTAGAAGTGTATTTCCCACTTTCTTTTCTATTAAGTTCAAAGTGGTTGGGTTTAAGTTGAGGTCTTTGATCCACTTGGATTTGAGTTTTGTGCAGGGTGACAGGCTTGGATCTATTTGCATTTTTCTGCACACAACCATCCAGCTATGCCAACACCATTTGTTAAATATACTATCTTTTTTCCATTGAATATTTTGGGCCTCTTTGTCAAAGATCAGGGTTCATAGGATTTTGGGTTAATGTCTCGATCCTCAATTCTATCCCATTCGTCCACAAGTCTGTTTTTATGCCAGTACCAGGCTGTTTTTATTACTGAAGCTCTATAGTATAGCTTGAAGTCAGGGATGGTGATACCTCCTGAGGTTCTTTTGTTGAGT
The DNA here is from genome assembly GCA_004025045.1 of Sigmodon hispidus. Classification (NCBI taxonomy): domain Eukaryota; kingdom Metazoa; phylum Chordata; class Mammalia; order Rodentia; family Cricetidae; genus Sigmodon; species Sigmodon hispidus. The sequence goes on from PVIH01010697.1 coordinate 47,596, forward strand.
AAAATTGTTTTGACAACCCTGGTTTTCCTGTTATTCCAAATAAAATTGAGTATTGTTCTTTCAAGGTCCAAAAAATATTGTGTTGGGATTTTGATGGGCAGTGCATTGAATCTGTAGATTACCTTTGGTAGAATTGCCATTTTTACTATGGTGATCCTACTGATCCAGGAACATGGGTGAGCTTTCCATTTTCTGATATCCTCTTCAACTTCTTTCTTCAGTGTTTTAAAATTTTTGTCAAATAGGTCTGTTACTTCTTTGGTTATAGTTATTCCAAGGTATTCAATACTATTTGCAGTTAATATGAAGGGTGATGTTTCCTTTATTTCTTTTTCAGCTCTTCTATCTTTAGTGTATAGAAGGGCTACTGATTTCTTTGAGTTAATCTTCTATCCTGCTACATTGCTGAAGGTGTTTATCAGCTGTAGCAGTTCCTTGGAAGAG
>PVIH01010697.1:48139-73800 GCA_004025045.1 Sigmodon hispidus
GAGATAGCTTCACTTCTTCTTTTCCAATTTGTATGCCCTTAATCTCTTTTCGTTCCCTTATTGCTTTAGCTAAAACTTCAAGAACTATATTGAATAGATAAGGGGAGAGAGGACATCCTTGTCTAGTTCCTGACTTTAGTGGGATTTCTTTGAGTTTTTCTCCATTAAGTTTGATACTGGCTGTTGGCTTCTTGTAAATCACCTTTATTATATTTAGGTATTCTCCCTGTATTCCTGATCTCTCCAGGGCTTTAATCATAAAGAAGTGTTGGATTTTGTCAAAGGCTTTTTCCACATCTAAGGATATGATCATGTGGTTTTGTTCCTTCAGTTTGTTTATATGATGGAAAACATTTACAGTTTTTCGTATGTTAAACCAGCCCTGCATTTCTGGGATGAAGCCTACTTGGTCATGGTGGATGATATCTTTTATACATTGTTGTATAAGTTTTGCCAAGATTTTGTTGAGAATTTTTGCATCAATATTCATGAGGGAAATTGGTCTGTAATTCTCCTTCTTTGTTGTGTCTTTGAGTGGTTTGTGTATTAGGGTGATTGTGGCCTCATAAAAGGAATTTGGCAATATTTCTTCAGTTTCTACTGTGTGAAATAGTTTGAGGAGTAATGGTAGTAATTCTTCTTTGAATGTCTGGTAGAATTCAGCACTGAAACCATCTGGGCCAGGGCTTTTATTTGTTGGGGAGGTTTTTTAATGACAGCTTCAATTTCCTTAAGGGTTATAGGCCTGTTTAGGAAATTAATCTGATCTTCCTTTACTTTTGGTAGATGGTACCTGTCCAGAAAGCTGTCCATTTCTTCTAGGTTTTCCATTTTTGTGGAATACAGATTTTCAAAATATGATCTGATAATTCTCTGAATTTCCTGGGGATCTGTTGTTATGTCCCCCTTTTCATTTCTGATTTTGTTGATTTGAACACTCTCTCTCTGTTTTTTCATTAGTTTGGCTAAGGGCTTATCTATCTTGTTAACTTTCTCAAAGAACCAACTCTTAGATTCTTTGATTCTTTGTATTGTTCTTTTTGTTTCAATTGCATTGATTTCAGCTCTAAGTTTGATTATTTCCTGCCATCTACTCCTTCTAGGTGAGCTCGCTTCTAATTGTTCTAAGGCTTTCAGCTACGCTGTTAGGTCTCTAGTGTGGGATTTCTCAATGTTTTTCATATAGGCATCTAGTGCTATGAATTTTCCTCTTCAGACTGCTTTCATTGTGTCCCACGAGTTTGGATACATTGTAAATTCATTTTCATTGAATTCTAGGAAGACTTTGATTTCTTTCTTAATTTCTTCCTTGACCCAGAGGTGGTTCAGCTGATTGATGTTTAGTTTCCATGAGTTAGTAGGCTTTCTGTGGGTTTTGATGTTGTTGAACTCTAACTTTAGGCCCTGGTGGTCCGATATGTTACAAAGGATTATTTCCATTTTTTTTGTATCTGCTGATATTTGCTTTATGACCAATTATGTGGTCAATTTTGGAGAAAGTTCCATGAGGACCTGAGAAATATGTATATTCCTTTGCCTTTGGGTAGAAGGTTCTGTAGATATCTATGAAATCCATTTGCATCATAACCTCTTTTATACTCCTTATTTCTCTGTTGAGACTCTGTCTGGTTGATCTATCCAGGGTTGAAAGTGGGATATTGAAGTCTCCCACTATTAGGGTGTAAGAATTGATGTGGGATTCGAGCTTTAGCAGTGTTTCTTTTACATAAGTAGGTGCCCTTGTATTAGGGGCATAAATATTTAAGAATGAAATCTCCTCTTGACCAATTTTTCCTGTGATGAATAAGTAGTGACCATCTTGGTCCATTTTAATTGCCTTTAGCTTGAAGTCCACTTTGTTAGATATTAGATTTGCAAACCCCCTCTTGTTTCTTAGGACCATTTGACTGGAAAATCTTTTCCCAACCCTTTATTCTAAGCCTGTGTCAGTCTTTGCGGTTGAGGTGTGTTTCTTGTAGGCAACAGAAGGATGGCTTCTGTTGTTGTATCCATCTTGTTAGTGTTTGATGTTTTATAGGAGAATTGAGACCATTGATATTAAGGAAAATTAGTGACCATTGATTCATATTTCCTGCCGTTTTGGGTGGTAACTTGTTTGTATTTCCTTTCTCTGGGGTATTCTTCTGTGGAATTATTGATTGTTTGTGATTTCGTGGGTGTATCTGGGGTCCTTAGGTTGGAGTTTTCCCTCTAATAAATACTCTCTGTAGTACTGGATTGGTAGATAGATATTCTTTCAGTCTGATTTTGTCCTGAAATACCTTGTTTACTCCATCTGTGGTGATTGATAATTTTGCAGGGTATAGTATTCTAGTTTGGCAGCCATGCTGTTTTAGTGTCTCTATAACTTCTGACCAAGCCCTTCTAGCTTTCATCATTTCCATTGACTAGTCAGGCGTTATTCTGATGGGTCTGCCTTCATATGTGAGTTGGCCTTTTTCTTTTGCAGATCTTAAAATTTTTTCTTTGTTCTGTATGTTTTGTGGCTTGAGTATAATGTGGTGCGCTGACTTTTTTGGGGGGTCATATCTATTTGGTGTTCTGTAAGCTTCTTGTATCTTTATAGGCATTTCCTTCTTCAGGTTAGGGAAGTTTTCTTCTATGATTTTATTGAAAACATTATCTGTGCCTTTGAGCTGGTCTTCTTCTTCTTCTTCTTCTTCTTCTTCTTCTTCTTCTTCTTCTCCTTCTTCTATTTCTATTATTCTCAAATTTGGTCTTTTCATGTTGTCTCATATTTCCTGAACATTTTGAGTTATGGCTTTTTTAGTTTTACTATTTTCTTTGACTGATATATCTATTTGAGCTACTGAGTCTTCCACTTCAGAGATCCTATCTTCCATCTCCTGAACTCTGTTTGTTATGCTTGTATCGCTGGTTTCAGCTTTTTTCTTCAGGTTTTCTATTTCCATCTTTGCCTCATTTTGTGCCTTTTTTATTGCTTCTATTTCAACTTTTATTTCAGCTTTTAATTCATCTTTTATTTCAGCTTTTAATTCAGCTTTTACTTCCTGGCACGTTTCTTTCATAGATTTGTTCATCTCTTCCAATTTTTTGTTTGTATTTTCTTCTATTTCTTTAAGGCTTTTTTTCATATCTTCTTTGAGAGCTTCGATGATCATCAAAAAGGAATTTTTGGTGTTGTTTCCTTCTGTTTCCTCTTCATTGCTCAGTTCAGGTCTTGTATTTGTAAGATTGCCACTCTCTTCTGGAGTTACCATGTTGTTCTTTGTATTATTATGTAATTTTTTACACTGACATTTGCCCATGGCTTCAGTGGTTCACGATTTGATGGCTCCTGGTCAGTTGTGGTACTCAGGTTTGTGTGCCTCCTGTCACCTCTCTGGGCAGGGTCTGAATCTACCCTTCATGGACCCCTGTAGTTGTCTGTTCACTCAGTTCGTTGTGGCGGTGGGTAGCCGTGAAAATTCCCTCAGGAGGAGCTGTGGGTATGGTGACAGGCAGAGTTTGTCTGCCCCTGCTCCAGAGTGTGCTGGGACTCTGCAGACAACACTTGGTCCCAGAATCAGAACCAGAACCGATGTGAGCCCAAGTCTCCCTCCCTGGCTAGGATATAGGCGCTTGTGCCTGGTGACTCCTCCTCACCTCTGGGCGGGGTCTGCGTCTGTCCTTTCTGGACCCCTGTAGTTGTCTGTTCGCTCAGTTTGAGGTGGTGGTGAGTAGCCATGCAAATTCCCTCAGCAGGAGCTGTGGGTATGGTGACAGGCAGAGTTTATCTGCCCCTGCTCCAGAGTGTGTTGGGACTCTGCAGACAGCACTTGGTCCCGAAAGTGGAACCGGAACCAGAACAGATGGGACTAGTCTACTTTCTTATGCTATCCAAGACCACCTACCCAGGGGCAGCACCACACACAGTGATCTGAGCTCTCCTCCACCAATCATTAATCAAGAAAATGTTCCACAGACTTCCTTATAGCAATCTGAAGGGAGGCATATTTCTCAATTGAGGTTTCTCTTCCCAGATAACTTTAGCATACATCAAATTGACAAAAAAAAATTAACCTTAGCATACATCAAATTGACAAAAAAAATTAACCAGGAAATGCACAAAGAACTAAGAGGTGAAGAACTCCCTACTATCCCTGGGGCTCCATTTCAGATTGGTCCTTAGTGTTGATAAAACATATTCAACTGCCACTTACCTATCCTTCTGTTCACCTGTCTGGACATCCTATTCCCATGCTTGTACCCAATTCTACCCTTTCACCTCTGCAAATAGACTCAACTCTGCAGCTTTTCTCTCAACCCTGTGATCCACTGTGGACTGACTCTACAATATCAGCTTCTTACCTCTAAAGGGTTTGAATTTATTGTAAATATAGATTCTGTGTACATCTCTATCAGATTACTTCTGGGACTACTTGAAAATCTGTTGTAGCCTCTCTAACAATTTTTAACCATTCTGTTACTTCCTCCAGATAGATAGATAGATAGATAGATAGATAGATAGATAGATAGATAGAGGGACCCACAGCCAAATATCAGGTGGAGCTTGGGTAGTCAGTCCTACAGAAGATGGGAAGGAAGAATTGTAGGAACCAGAGGGGTCAAAGACAGTACAAGTAAACCCACAGAAGCAATTAACCTGGCCTCATAGGAACTCACAGAGACTGAACTGACAACCAGGGTGTCTGCATAGGTCTGACCTAGTCCCTTTGCATATATGCTATGGTGGTGTACCTTGGCCACTGACTTCTAACAGTTTGTGGGGAGAGGGGACTATCTCTGACTCCTTTGACAGATTTTGTGACTCTTTTCCTCCAACAGTGTTGCCTTGTCCAGACTTAATAAAAGGAGCAGTGCCTAGTCTTACTGAAACTTGCTATTCCATGCTAGTTGACACCCATCGGAGGCCTGTCCATTTCTGAACAGAAAATGAAGATAGGTGGATGGGGAATGTGAGTGGACAGAGAGACTGAGAGGGGAGGAGGGAGGAGAAACTGCAGTTGGAATGTAATTTATGGGACAATAATAAAATTTAAGACAAAAGAGCAAGGTGGTGGTAGCACACACCTTTAATCCCAGCACTGGGAGGAAGAGGCAGGGGATCTCTGTGAATTCAAGGCCAGCATGATCTCTGTGATCTTAAGGCCAGCCTGGTCTACAAAGTGAGTTCCAGGACACTCAAGGCTGTTACACAAAGTAACCTTACCTCAGAAAAAATGGAATAAAATAACCTATGTATACCTCAACCTCATTATCAAGGCAAGGGGGATTATTTGACAAATTTAAACCACCATATTTTGAGATTTTATTATTACTGTGTGTTTTCTGACATTGTAAAACCACAAGTACATTCATCTGCATTGCAGACACTACACTTGTGACTATTAGAAAGTCTGTCCTGGAGCAAACCTTCTGCCTAACATGTGTACACAACTGTACTGTGATATATATAATATATAAAAAAGATGATATGTATGACAATAAGATCTGGCTCTACATGATGAGTTAGAGTCCTTGAAATAAATGAAAAGACTTATAAACAGCAAATAAGATGTGCCATGGAAGAAACACTATGCATCTGTTCTGTTCTTCCTCTAGCATCTTTCAAATATATGATAGAATATGAAATAATCTTGTAGCAGTGAAAAATCCTTTGGGAGTTATACTTGGCAAAGTTCTTTTTTGCTTCAGCTGCCTTTGCCCTTCTACACAGTTGTTTGTACCTTTTGAAGTGGCCATGTCCCTCTTACAAAAAATTCTGTATTGTGGAGGACTGGCAACTAAATAATTAAAATATAAATTGTTAAATAATCTTGTTATATATTTACAGAACATGTGGTGATGTTTAGATAATACCAGCATATGTAATGTCGCTTCTCATTCATTAATCACCTATATCTCTGACACAAAGGCTGTGAATTGTTTTGACATTGAACTTGCAGAAGTGTAATATATCTCTAAAAAGAACTATGTTATCTTTCCCAGAAGTTGAGATCCATTATATAATCTGACTAAAGAAGAAAGAAAAACTTATCCTGTGGGGCAAAGGTGCATTATCGTTCTTTCTCTTCCTTTCCATCCCTGTGAAAGCTCTTTGTGCTTGTGTACCGAAGAATCAACCAAGATGGCGATTTGGAGACATTTGACATCTCTTCTTTTTCCAAGATGTCAGCACTAGAATAAGCCTGATATATTCCTACCAACTCTGTATTCATGAATATTGATTTTCCAGCTGCAAACAGCCTAGAATTTAGTCTGATAAAAAAAATTTGTCTCTTTTTGGGGTATTATAACACATGTATTATGAAATATGCTTAAAATAATAATAAAAAACTGGGAATAGAGAATACATTTTTCTGTAGCTTTCTGGAATTAAGTTAATAAAATGTTTAATGCAGTTTGATAAGATATAAACGGTTGGTCTTGGTTACCTTAGTGCCTACTAGAAACAACTGGTAAGACCCTACAGCCATAGAATATTATTTTAATATGTGTTACATTTGTTTATGCAGTAAAACATATGTTTAATGGTGCAAAGATGTGTTGCATTTCTTTATGTTGCAATTGTTTAACTCTGTGAAATTGCATTACTCTGCTAAAACATTTGATTGGTCTAATAAAAAGCTAAATGTTCGAGGTGAGCAGGTTCTGGCACGTGATCACCGGTCTGGAAAGTTGTTCTCCAGGACCAGGGTGAATCTGTAGAGTCTGATCTCAGACTCTCCATAGAGGACAACACTAGGGTGTCGCTGTGAGGGGCTGCAGCAGCCACACCTAAAAGACGGGACCTTGCACGGCTAGGCCCTATACAGGATAAACTTCATCATCAGAAAAGGACTGAGGCTTTGATATTCAGACCCCTGTCCAGAGCAAAGTCAGAGATCCAGGAGACCACTTGCTCAGAAGAGACAGGAGACACACAAGCTGTCTTGCCACAACTGACTTGAAGCTGCCTAATCATGAACCACTTAAGCTATGGGGAGATGCCAGTGCAAAAATACATATAATAATATAAAGAACTACAAGGCAACACCAGAATTAACTGGTGATTCTACAACTACAAGACCTGAACAGAGTAATGAAGAGGAAATAGAAGGAAATAACACAAAAACACCTTTATGAAGACTATTGAAGCCTTCAAAGAAGATATAAAAAATTCCCTTAAAAAAAAGAAGAAAATAAAAACAAAATATTGGAAGAGATGAACAAATCCTTGAAATAAAACCAAGAAAAGGTAAACCAAAAAATGAAAGAAATATTTCAGAAACTAAAACTGAATTAGAAGCAATAAAAAAGGCACAAAATGAGGCAAAGATGAAAAAAAATCTGAAGACAAGAACTGGAACTACAGATATAAGCATAACCAACAGTAATCCAAGAGATGGAAGAGAGAATCTCAGGAGTGGAAGACTCAGTAGCAGAAACAGATACATCAGTCAAAGAAAATACTAAAATGAAAAAAGCCATACCACAAAATGTTCAGGAAATCTGGGACACCATGAAAACACCTAACTTGTGAATAATAGAAATAGAAGAAGGAGAAGAATACCAGCTCAAAGGCACAGATAATGTATTCAATAAAATCATAGAAGAAAACATTCCCAACTTAAAGAAGGAAATGCCTATAAAGATACAGGAAACCTACAAAACAAAAAATAGATATGAACCCCAAAAATAAGTCCACTTACCACATTATAATCAAGCCACAAAACATACAGAACAAAGAAACAATTTTAAAAGCTGCTAAAGAAAAGGGCTAACTTACTTATAAAGGCAGACACATCATAATAACACCTGACTATTCAATGGAAACGATGAAAGCAAGAAGGGCTTGGTCAGAAGTTATACAGACACTGAAAGAATATGCATGGCTGCCAACCTAGACTACTATACCCAGCAAAATTATCAATCACCATAGATGGAATAAACAAGATATTTCATGACAAAGTCAGACTGAAACAATACCTACATACCAATCCGTTCCTGCAGAAAGCATTAGAGGGAAAATTCCAACCTAAGGATCCCAAATACACCCATGAAGCCACAAACATTCCACAATCCCACACAAAAAAAGCCCGGAGAAAGGAATTATATAAAGGCTACCACCAAAAATAGCAGGAAATATCAATCAGTGGTCACTAATATCCCTTAATATCAATGGACTCAACTCACCTATAAAAAGACACACACTAACAAGATGGATACAAAAACAGAAGCTATCCTTCTATTGTCTACAAGAAACATGCACCTCAACCCCAGAAACAGACACAGACTCAGAGTAAAGGGTTGGGAAAAAACTTTCCAATCAAATGGCCCCAAGAAACAAGCTGAGGTTGCCATCCTCATATCTAACAAAGTAGACTTTAAGCTAAAAGCAATCAGAAGGGACCAAGATGGACATTACTTATTCATAGCAGAACAAATTGATCAAGAGGAAATTTCAGTCCTGAATATCTATGCCCCTAATATAAGGGAAACTACCAATGTAAAAGAAATACTGTTAAAGCTCAGATCTCACATCAATTGTAACACCATAATAGTGGAAGACTTCAATAACCCACTTCACCCCTGGATAGGTCAACCAGACAGAAACTCAATAAGGAGTCTAACAGAGGTTATGATGCAAATGGATTTAATACATACTTACAGAAGCTTCCACCCAAATGGAAAGGAATATACATATTTCTCAGGACCTCATGGAACTTTCTCTAAAATTGACCACATAATTGGTCATAAAGCAAATATGAACAGATACAAAACAATGGAAATAGCCTCTTGTATCATATCAGATCACCAGGGCCTAAAGTTAGAGTTCAACAACATCAAAAATCAAAGAAAGCCTACCAACTCATGGACACTAAACATCACTCAGCGTGACCTCTGGGTCAAGGAAGAAATTATGAAAAAAATCAAAGTCTTCTTAGAATTTAATGAAAATGAATCCAAATTTATAGGACACAATGAAAGCAGTCTTAAGAGGAAAATTCATAGCACTAAGATGCCTATATGGAAAGCCTAGAGAAATCCCACACTAGAGAACTAACAACACAGCTGAAAGCCTTAAAACAATTAGAACCAAACTCACCTTGAAGGAGTAGACAGTAGGAAATAATCAAACTTAGAGCTGAAATCAATAAAATTGAAACAAAAAGAACAATACAAAGAATCAATGAATTAAAGAGTTGGTTCTTTGAGAAAGTCAGCAAGATAATTAAGCCCTTATCCAAACTAATCAAAAATCAGAAAGAGAGAGAATATACAAATCAAAAAAATCAGAAATGAAAAGGGGGACAAAATAGACCACCACGAAATCCAGAGAATTGTCAGATTATACTTTGAAAATCTATTTTCCAGGTTGGAGAGATGGCTCAGAGGTTAAGAGCACTGACTATTCTTCCAGAGGTTCCGAGTTCAATTCCCAGCAACCACATGGTGGCTCACAACCATCTATGATGATATCTGGTACCCTCTTGGGTATACTGTATATATAATAAATAAATAAATCTTTTTTAAAAAAGAAAATCTATATTTCACAAAAATGGAAATCCTAGAAGAAATGGACAGTTTTTTGGAAAGCTACCATTTATCAAAATTAAATGAAGACCAGACTAATTACCTAAACAGACCCATAACCCTAAAGGAAATTGAAGCTCTCATTAAAACCCTCCCAAGAAAAAATAGCTCAGGTTCAGATAGTTTCAGTGCAGAATTCTAACAGACATTCAAAGAAGATTTACTCCTCAAACTATTTCACACAGTAGAAACTGAAGGAAAATTGCCAAATACCTTTTATGAGGCCAAAATAACCCTAACACCCAAGCCACTCAAAGACACACCAAAGAAGGAAAACTGTAGACTAATTTCCTTCATGAATATTGATGCTAAAATTCTCAAGAAAATTCTGTCACACCATATACAACAATATATGAAAAATATCATCCACCATGACCAAGTAGGCTTCATCTCAGAAATGTAGGGATAGTTCAACCTATGAAAAACCATAAACGTCATCCATCATATGAACAAAGTAAGGAAAAAAACCACATGATCATATCCTTAGATGCTGAAGAAGCCTTTAACAAAGTCCAACAGTCCTTTATGATAAAAGCCCCGGAGAGAACAGAAATAAAGGGAAAATATTTCAATATAATAAAGGCGGTTTATAAGAAGCTGACAGCCAACATCAAACTTAATGAAGACAAACTCAAAGCAATCCCACTAGAATCAGGAACTAGACAAGGATGTCCTCTCTCCTCTTATCTACTCAATATAGTTCTCAAAGTTTTAGCTCAAGCAATAAGAGAATGAAAGAAGATGTCCCTCAACTGAAGAATGGATTAACAAACTGTGGTACATCTACACAATGGAGTACTAGTCAACAGTAAGAAAAAATTATATCCTAAAATTTGCAGGCAAATGGATGGACTTGGAGAATATCCTCCTGAGCGAGGTATCACAAACTCAGAAAGATAAGCAGGGGATGTACTCACTCATTAGTGGTCTCTAAACAAACAAACAAGAAAAAAGCCAAGCATGCCCAAGCTGCAAACCACAACCACTGAAGAGCTTGGGATCAGAAAAACCCTGGACTGACTCCTCAGATCCCACTTCCCCTAGAGGAACACCTGACTCACTCTTGAGGGAGGGGGGACAAAACTGGATCTGCCAGGAGTGGAGACTGAACTAAGCAATATTGGGTCAGTGGGACCATGGGACTGTCTGCTGCCTGCCCAGGGAGGTGATGGGAAGTTGTGGAGAAGAAAGAATGACCGGATGTGGTGGGAGGGGGAAGGGAACTTGAATAAGGATATACAGGGATAGAAAGTGTGACTTCTTTGTTCATAATAATAAAAATAAACAGGCAAAACCTAGGGGGAAAAAAAAGAAGATTAAGGGGATACAAATAGGAAAAGAAGAAGTGAAACTATCTCTGTTTACAGATGATATGATTGTATACATAAGTGAATGACAAAAATCTACCAGGGCACTTCTACAGCTGAAAAACACCTTCAGCAATCCAGCAGGATACAAAATTAACTCAAAGAAATCAGTAGCCCTCCTATACACTAAAGATAAAAGGGCTGAAAAAGAAATAAGGGAAACATCACCCTTTATGATAGCTGCAAATAGCATTAAATATCTTGGAGTAACTATAACCAAAGAAGTAACAGATCTGTTTGACAAAAATTTTAAATCACTGAAGAAAGAAATTGAAGAGGATATCAGAAAATGGAAAGCTCTCCCATGTTCCTGGATAGGTAGGATCAACATAGTAAAAAATGGCAATTCTTCCAAAAGCAATTAACAGGTTCAATGCACTGCCCATCAAAATCCCAACACAATATTTTTTGGACATTGAAAGAAGTATACTCAACTTCATTTGGAATAACAGGAAAGCCAGGATTGCCAAAACAATTTTACTCAACAAAAGAACCTCAGGAGGTATCACCATCCCCGACTTCAAGTTATACTATAGAACTACAGTAGTAAAAACAGCCTGGTACTAGCATAAAAACAGATTTGTGGATCAATGGAATTGAATTGAGGATCCCGGCATTAACCCAGAAACCTATGAACACCTGATCTTCGATAAAGAGTCCAAAAATATTCAATGGAAAAAAGATAGTATCTTTAACAAATGGTGTTGGCATAGCTTGTTGGTAGTGTGTAGAAAAATGCAAATAGATCCGAGCCTGTCATGCTGCACAAAACTCAAATCCAAGTGGATCAAAGACCTCAACATAAACCCAGCCACTCTGAAATTGATAATAAAGAAAGTGGGAAATGTCCTCCAATGAATTGTCACAGGTGACCACTTCCTAAATATAACACCAGTGTTACAGACACTAAGAACAACAATCAATAAGTGGGACCTCCTGAAACTGAGAAGCTTCTGTAATGCCAAGGACACTGTCAATAGGACAAAACAACAGCCTACAGAATGGGAAAAGATTTTCACCAACCCTACAAGTGATAGAGGACTGATCTCTAAAATATATAAAGAACTCAAGAAACTAGAGCCCAAAACCTTGAATAGCCCAATTAAAAAATGGGTTTCAGAACTAAAAAGGGAATTCTCTGCAGAATTATGAATGGCTGAAAGGCACTTCAAAAAGTGCTCAACTTCTTTAGCCATCAGAGAAATGCAAATCAAAACAACTTTGAGATACCACCTTACACCTGTCAGATTGGCTAAGACAAAAGACAGAGATGATAGCCTATGCTGGAGAGGCTGTGGAGCAAGAGGAACACTCCTCCATTGTTGGTGGGAGTGTAAGTTTATTCAGCCACTCTGGAATGCAGTATAGTGGTTTCTCAGTAAACTAGGAATCAATCTCCCCAAGGATCCAGCAATACCGCTTCTGGGTGTATACCCTAAAGAGGCACATTCACACTTCATATGTATTAGCTCAACTATGTTCATAGCAGCATTATTCATAATATCAAGAACCTGGAAACAACCTAGATGCCCCTCAACTGAAGAATGGATTAACAAACTGTGGTACATTTACATAATGGAGTACTACTCAGCAGTAAGAAATAAATTTGTGCAACAATTTGCAGGGAAATGGATATATTTGGAGAATATCCTCCTGAGTGAGGTATGTCAAACCCAGAAAGATAAGCAGGGGATGTACTCACTCATTAGTGGACTGTAAACAAAAAAGCAAAAAGCAAAGCATGTCCAAGCTCCAAACCACAACCACTGAATAGCTTGGGATCTGAAACACCTTTGACTGGCACCTTGGATCCTACTCCCTCTAGAGGAACACCTGACTCAGTCTTGATGTTGAGTGAGGAAACTGGATCTGCCAGGAGTGGATGCTGAACTGAGCAATGTTGGGACCTTGGGACCTCCTACCCTTGCTAGGTAGGAGATGGGGAAATATGGAGAAGAGAGAGTGACTGGAGGGGGTGGGAGGAAGAAGGGACCTTAAACACAGATATACACGGATAGAAAAAGTGACTTTATTCATAAAAATCCTGAATGTCCAAAAGCAAGGTAGGAGAGAGGATATGCCGAGCTGGCATGCAGAGACAGTAAATATAAGGCGAAAAAGAAAAGAGAGATGAAGGAGCAAGCTAAAGAGGAGAGGAAATGATTGAGACCTGCCACCAAGCCTGTGAACCACCAACAGCCACACAGCTAGCCATAGAATAAGAGTAAAAATAAGGTACACAGATGTAAGAAAACACAAAAGCCTAGAGACAGAAATTATATGGGATAATTTTTAAAAAGCTGTCTAGAAATAAACCAAGCTAAGGCTACGCATTTATAATTAAGAATAAGCTTCCATGTGCATGATTTATTTGGAAACTGAGTTGTGGGCTTCCAAAGAACCAAAGAGTAAAAAACAACCAAGAATTTTTGATACCCAATGTGGGGTTCTAGAATTTCCACAGCCCCCCCAAAATAAGAACAAAGAGCAAAAGAGTAAAAAAAATAAACAACACCTTATTGCTGAAGATATCACGTACTTTGGTTACGGGACATAGAGAAACCATGCTAGATCTGAACTAGAATCTTCCTCTCTGCTGGCTAGCTTATATGGATCCTAGAGGTGTTATTTAAGTATCTAGAGGAGAAAGGTCAGCTATTAATCTGCAAGCTACAGTATCAACTTGCAAGTAAGATATGTCCACTGCTGCAATAGTAGCATGATTGTTATAGGAGTAACCAACTGCTTTCAGATTAGACTTGAGGCCTGCTCGGCAGGAAAGAATGTTTTGGCTTTTTCCTGTGTATCTAGTCAAAGACAAATGGTTGAGGAGGTCCTAGGCCCAAAGGATGAACCTACGACTTCTGTTTTTCTAAATGGCCATGTTGTCCAAGTATTTTCTAGATTTTTATATTTACATCCATGTACTAGTGTATTCAGAAGTTTCTGTCTCACCAGCAACTCCCAAACACCCAGCAGCTGCTTCCTAAATAATTGACTCAGAGGCTTAATATTACTTATAAATGTTTGTCTGGTAGCTCAGGCTTATTACAAATTCATGTAAACTGAACAACTTGGTACTGAATGAGAGGTATGTCCATAATTCTTATCTATGTTTAGCTGTACGGCTTGCTAACTTTTCTCAGTAAGGCATTCTCATCTTGCTTCCTCTGCATCTCACTGATGACTTTCTCTGCTTTTCCTCTTCTCAGAATTCTCATCTAGTCATCCCGCCTATACTTCCTGCCTGCCTACTGGCCAATCAATATTTTATAAACCAATTTGAGTGACAGATCTTTACAGTATACATTAGCTTATCCTACAGAAGGCTAGTGCTTCTCTCTACCTTCATCAGAGAACCTTCTTTTTGTAGTGAACAGTGGTAATACAGAGACTTACGGTTGATAAAAGTGATAAAAATAAGTGATTGCTAAATATTCACTCTAAATTAAGTATCTTTATTACTCTCTCCAAGACTCAAGAAAGATCCTGGAAGAGAGGGCAGAAAAAGCTGGATGATCGGGAGAAAGACTGTGAAATGTTGCTTCTGGTCAGGTCATGGCCCATGCAATCATGAACTCAAAGCTTGCACTCATGAACTCTAGAAGCTTCAATTGCATGTGGCTTACATAAGACAGGACCTGTCAACATTCAGGCATGGATGGGAGCAGTGGCTTAAGGAGGCCAGCCACTTCCTGAACAGTTATTAGCAGTTGATAACTATTGGTGAATGTGAATCATTGTCTTCATTGTAGCCAATGAGGAATTACCAATGGTCCATCAGATAGTTCCATACCTATGCCTACACAGGTGAGCCCAGTTAAACTCTATGGATCACAAAACAATAAAAACATGACAGTGGAAAGACAGACTTCTTGGGAGGAGGTGACGTTGGCACTGATGGGAGAGGGATATGGGATCTTAGGGTGATGAGTGTGGTAAGAATGTATTATATGCATACAAGAATATAATACAAGAATAGAATATGCATGCCAAGAAAAAATATTTTTCAAATATGTAAATTGGACTTGAGATATAATTCAGTATGTAATAGTTACTTGCTGTCAAATCTAATCACCTGAGTTCAATTTTTAACCAATTCTATCAAGTTGTCCTCTGACCTCCACACTCATGTGTCATGCATATTCCCCACACCTACAATAAATAATTTAAAATGCCATGAGAATATATATAAATAGTAACACATAAGGCAAACACCAGGGAAATGACAGAAATTATATAGTGAAAAACTATTAAATACATTAAAATATAACATTAGAGGACAGTCATTGAAGGCAAGAAAAGATAAAATATAGACAATCAAAAACAAAAACAAGTATGGGTAAAAAATTCAAATGAAAGAAAATCTAATTAATATCAATAATAACATTTATGACTAGATGAAATAATTCAAAGACTAATTTTCAGACTAGAATTTTGAAATTAGCAGACTCAAATATTTGCTTCCTGCAGGAAGTTTGAGGGTGCCAGTTGAGGTCTATGCTACAGAACTGCTGGCCTAGAATCTTTCAAAGTCTCTAGCTTTGACTATCAGCTCTGTGACTCCCGTATCTCCCTGATGCTGTGCTACTTGATCCTTTTGCATGAAATTGAACCTACCATCTTTAAGGAGCAGCTCCAGTTGGAGATAGGTGGATGTACTGTCTAGTTTGCATTAGCTTGACACAAGCTAGAGTCATCAGAGAGGAAAGAGTCTCAGTTAAGGAAATGCCTCCATGATATCAGCTAAATTATTGATCAATGGAAAGTCTCACCCCATAGTGGGTCATGCTTTCCCTGGACTTGTGGTCCTGAATTCTATAAGAAAACAGGCTGAGCAAGCCAGAGGAAGTAAGCCAATAAGCAGCATCCCTCCATGGCTTCTGAATCAGCTCTTGCCTCCAGGTTCCTGCCCTATTTTGAGTTCCTGTTCTGACTTACTTCAATAATGAACAGCAATATGGAAGTGTCAGCCAAGCAAACCATTTCCTCTCTAACTTGCTTTTTTGTCATGTTTTATCACAGTAAAAGAAACTGTAACTGAGACAGTGGACTTACAACTTAATGGAATCTAATCACAAATATTATTTTATTAAACTCATCCTTAGTTCTTGTAAGTTCCACAATAATCAAAGGAAACAAGCTAGGAGCAACTATATGAAGCTGTTTCCCAAATATGGCCCAGGTGAGTATGCACAGAGGCTCAGAACACATCATATTTGGTGTGGCATCCATAGCCCTAGCACAAAGAAAGTACATATCACCTTCAGCTACAATGGCAGCAACATGCTGATCAACATGGTTATTTGGTGTACAGATGATGAACATGTACAAATTAACTGTGTAGATACACAATATCTATGAGGCAAAAACTTTCAATGCCAAATTGTGTCAAGATAATCATTGAAAGACTTCCTAAGCAATATTCCAAACAGAGAATTTAGAATCTACCAAGCCAAAAGACTAGGAAGACTGGCTAAGATTGTTAACCTCACATACCTGAGGTCTGAACAAATCTTGAACACATCTCTGACACTGATGCTAAAATGCCTGAGGACTGGGATGGTAAGATGAATAAAAAGTATAAGTTATCTGTAATTCAGAACTCTGAGTATTAGAGCAAGTGGAAGTCACAACATATGAACAACCTTGATTACAATAACATGTTGGATATACCCAGAAATGTTCAGTCCAAATATTGCCTCAATACTAATATCTAGTAGGGTATGGTGCCATCTCTGACAACTTTGTCAGTAAAGGTCACAAAAGAGTTTGACAAGACATAGGACATCACAAAGGCCACAGATAAGAGCAGGGAGGAAAAGGAAGAAGGGGACATAAAGAATGAGGAAGAGGAAGAGGAGGACAAGGAAAAAACATACCATTGATCAAGCCAAGGACCAGCTAGAGAATACATGCTGACCACTTCCACAGCTTGGTCCTCAAAGGTCCCACTACAGAGATAGCTATGACAAATAATGTCTTTTATGAGACTCAAGAAATTTCAGGTGTTTTATCCAGAAGAGTTAAGATTTGCAACACACACACACACACACACACACACACACACACACACACACTTTCAAACTAATGTGTTGACTTTGATTTTTGTTTTAGTTCTTACTGTTATTACCAGGCCATACCCCACTCTGACCTTCTCTATATTGTAGGAAAAAACCAATTTTTCAGGCAATGTCCTAAGAGGTTCCATTTTATAAGCAACTGACTCCATTTTGAGGGAGAAAGACAAGAAGTCTCTGGGTAGACCCAGAAGCAATACCATCTGTCAGGTATAATCCATCTAGCATAGACTAATAAATAACTTATTCCTGTGACTAGTAGAAGACTCAGTGTATTCATTTTTTGAGTGAATTGAAATTATGCAGCACATGAACATATTAAGGTCCTATAAGGAGAACCAGGCCCAAGAACTTACCAGATACACCAAACCAATGAAAGGGTAGAACTCCTTTAATTGGATCCCATAAAGTGATGGATACGTAAGACTGTGTTGGCATGGCTCCCATGCCAACCTATCTATCATCTCATACTTGGCATATACATGAAGGACCAAAGACTCCCTAACTGGCCTACTCAACTACCTTCCCATCAACCTGTTCTCTTGTCTAGACCTGACCTGGACCTGAGTTCAGTTTTTTGTTGTCAAACCTTAGTTCAACCTTTAACCTCACAACTAGAACAGCTTTACTCTCAATCCCTGCCTCCAATAGTAGCTCCCTCCTGGCAGTTATCTGGTCCTTACAGACTCCTTCTCAGACCTCTTCCAGAATCTCTTGAACTTGGCTTCAGACTCTAACACATATCTATTCTGTACTCTTACACATGCATATAAATATATTTACTGTTACTGCACTATGTGATGTGAGTGTTCGTGTTAGTGAATAAGATTGGAATAATGAACCTGTATTTGCCTCAGCCTGGCTACACTTTCCCTTCCCTCCCCATCGTCTTCCCATATCATCTTCCTCCCCTCTTCCTTCTTTTCCTTCCCTTCCTCCTCCTTCTCTCTTTTTCCCTTCTCCGTCTTCTCCTCCCCTCTTTCTCCTCTCCCTACTCATTTCCTTTTTTCACCTTCATTCCCTGTTTCCTCCTCCTCTTCTTTCCCTCTTTTTCTTTCCCTTTTCCTCTTTCTTTGTCCCTTGCCTTCTTGTATTCTCTTCCTCCTCACTTTCTCTCCTTATTGCTTTACTTAATCGTCCCCTTCTCTTTTTTCCAATCATCTCCTGCGAAGCTGGTCTTAAGTTAAGGGATCGTAGCATGCTTAAAACCGCAATTTTCTCATCCTGAGAGCAGCAGAAGTTTGTGCTCCCCTTACCCAGATGTCAGCAGACCACAAGCAGTTAGATTTCCTGTGAAAGTGCCCCAATCCACGAAGCAAGTGATAAACTGTTGGGGCTCCAAGGCTACAGGGATTGGATGCTGTTTATCATACCACTGAAACAGCTAGGCTGGACTTCCTATTACCTTATTGTAAGTTTCCTTCCTCTGGCCCCTGTTGCCTCTAAGTATGCAAATGAAGCACACCTGATGTTCTTGCCCCAACCACCAACTATGTACCACCTCATAGACCCACAAGTCCATTTTTCCTCAAGTATAAATGTCCCTTGCTCCCTCCAAATAAACAAGCAGTCTACTGGCCCACTGATAGCCTTTGGTGTGTCTGCCCCGCTCCAGCCCCGCATCCCCGATTGTACTCACAGCTGCTCAACATCTGCCTTTGACCCTGCTGTTTCCTCTCCTAACCATGCCTAAACAAAGCCAGGACTTGAACCTGGCACTCTCCCTCCACCCCATCCTCTTCTTCCTCACCCGTCTCCTCCTTTCTCTCCCCCTCCTTCTTCTTGAAGTCCTTCCAAACTTTCTACTACTCCTCTTCTTCCTCTTCCTTCTCCTGCTTTTCTTCTTTGCCTTGTCCCCATTTCCTCATTCTTTCTTCTGTTGTTTCCTCTCTTCTCCCTCTCCCTTCTTCCTCCAGTTCATTTTTACTCCTTTCCTTCCCCAGCCTTCTTTCTCTATTCTTCACCTTGCCCTCCTCTTCTTTCTCCCCATCTTCTTCTCCCTTTTCTCATCCTCCTCTCCCTTCTTTCATTTCTTCTCCTCCCTAACTCTACTCATCTTCCCTTTCTATTCTTTTCCTCTTCCCCATCCCTTTTCTCCTTCTTCCCCTACTTTTCTTCCTCCTCCTCAACTTCCTTTCACTATCTTTATTTTCCATTCCCCTTTCTCTAACTTCTCCCCATCTCCTCTTCCTTCCCCCCATTTCCTCCTCCTTCCTCTTCTCCGTCACCTTCTCACCTTCCTCTCCCCTTTTCCCTCTCCCTTCTCTTCCCTTACCTCTTCTTCTTCTCCTCCTCTCTTGTTATTCTTCAACTCCTTCTGCCCAACCCCCTTCTTTCTCCTCCCTTCTTTTCCTTTCACATTCCCTCCCGCTCTTCTTTCTCTCCTTTCTTTCTCTTCTCTAGTTTTTCCTGTCCCTCTTTTTCCTCTTCCATCTCCCCTCCTTCCTTTTCTTCCTCTTCTTTCTTCTCTGCCTATTCCTTTCCTCTCTCTACCTCTCCCTCCTCCCACTTCATCTCCTTTTCCAGCTCCCCTTCTCCCTTTCTTTTTATACCTATCCTTCCTTTTCCTTCTCCTCAATCCCTCCTCTCCTTTCACTTTTGAAACCACAGAGTGAACCTGGGGCCTCCTTATCTATATCTCCAATCTTTTACATTTGTAAAAGATTTTATATTTTTAATTATGTGCATGCATGTGTTTGGGGTATATCCATTATGTTGAACCTTTGGCAGTAGGAATGAGGGCATTTTATCACATAATATGAACACCTAGTAGAAATTCATAACGTAGAAGGAACAGAAGTGCAATGTTGTCAAATAAGCAACACAAATTCTTTTAGTGAACATTTATTTGTTGTTGAAATAGTGATAAAGAAGCATTTAGTATTTTCATTTCTGTTCACAACAATAAGCAAACTGAAATAGTTAGCCCTGTTAATACATTGATAAGTTTCACAAATATCAACTATACAGTGAAAATAGCAAACACTGTTTACTGATATAGAATATAATAGGGAGTGGTCAACAGACCCTCACAGGGCTTTGCAGCAATACTCTGCAGAAGCTGCTTTGTAGTTGCTGGCATTAAACAGGGAAGATGACTTCCTTGCTAGGTATTTAAGAAGATCTTGAAGATACCTAGAAACTAACATAAGACTATGCCTATTAAGAGGGGAATGGGCCAATGCAGGTCCAATTTTCACAAATAATCGGAGAAGGTGGGATGCTCCATAAACCTGAGACACTGGAGTCTTGGGATAGGCAAGGTGGATTTCAGCATACTGGAGTTTTTCAAACTGGTAGAGCAGCTGGGTGCCTAGCATTAAATTAAAATACTCTCTTACTCCAGCTGCAAGTTCATCAACAGAGTATTCCCTATTATCAGCTTTTCCTTGTGATTTCACAAAAGTCACATAATCTGCGAGAATGGTATCTACATTCTTCTTAGCAGGAAGTTGGAATAACTGCTTCTGATTGTTTACTAAGTTCCAGTCCTCTACAAGACATGGCTTTAGTTTGTCGGGCACCTTCAATTCAACTCCCATTCTCATCTTCACTGCCTGCACATGTTGAGTGGTGTTGACAGCCACAGCCATATTCTGGTGAGGAATCTGGGGTACTTTGCTAGTACCACTGCCAATTCTGTTTTCTGGAGTATTCTGTATGTTCTTTGTCACTGGCACCTTAGGTGTGGATCCTGAAGAGGGTATTTCTCCAGGAAAGCTTTTCTCCATGGACTGATGACCTTTCTCCACAGAGCATCTATTCTCTGCTGTGCTACCTTCCTCAATGGTATAACAGGTTTGAGGGAAATGGTCTCTCTCCCCAGAATGATCTTTCTCAAAGGAGCAACTTTTCTTTCCCATGAAATCTTTCATAGCAGAGAGCTTTATCTTGAAGGGCTGAGATAATTTAGTAGAGTCAACTATCTTCCCGGAATTAACTTTCTCTGGAGAGCAAACTCTCTTGGGAGATACACCTTTCTTTTCAGGACAACTTTTTTTCGGAGGACAAACTCTCTCAGGAGATAGATGTTTGTCTGCAGGGCAGCTTTTCTTTAGAGGCCGACCTCTCCCTGAGGAACGATGTTCACCTGCAGAGGGTCTTCTCTCTGCCGAGGTACCCCTTTTGCATGAATGAACGTCTGCTAAAGGACGGGTTTTCTTCAGAGGTTGACCTCTCCCTATGCAGCGATGTTCACCTGCAAAGGGTCTGCTCCCTGCGGAGGTACCTCTTTTGATTGAATGACCATCTTCTACAGGACGCATTTTCTTTAGAGGTTGACCTCTCCCTTTGGAGCGATGTTCACCTGCAGAGAGTCTTCTCTCTGCCGATGTACCCCTTTCACATGAATGATCTACTTCTACAGGACAGATTTTCTTTAGAGGCGGACCTCTCACTGGGGAGCGATATTCACCTGCAGAGGGTCTACTCCCTGTGGAGGAACCTCTTTTGAATGAATGACCATCTTCTACAGGATGTATTTTCTTCAGAGGCCAACCTCTCCCTTTGGAATCATGTTGACCTGCAGAAGGTCCTCTCCCTGCCGAAGTACCCCTTTTGCATGAACGACCCTCTTCTACAGGATGTATTTTCTTCAGAAGTTGGCCTCTCCCTTTGGAATCATGTTTATCTGTAGAGGGTCCTCTCCCTGCTGAGGTACCCCTTTTGCATGAATGACCCTCCTCTACAGGATGGATTTTCTTCAGAAGTTGACCTCTCCCAGGGGAGTGATGTTCACCTGCAGAGGGTCTGCTCCCTGCAGAGGAACCTCTTTTGCATGAATGACCCTCTTCTACAGGACAGATTTTCTTCAGAAGTTGACCTCTCTCAGGAGAGCGATGTTCACCTGCAGAGGGTCTGCTCCCTGCAGAGGAACCTCTTTTGCATGAATGACCCTCTTCTACAGGACAGATTTTCTTCAGAAGTTGACCTCTCTCAGGAGAGCAATGTTCACCTGCAGAGGGTCTGCTCCCTGCAGAGGAACCTCTTTTGAATGAATGACCCTCTTCTACAGGACAGATTTTCTTCAGAGGCCGACCTCTCCCTTTGGAATCATGTTTACCTGCAGAGGGTCCTCTCCCTGCTGAGGTACCCCTTTTGCATGAATGACCCTCTTCTACAGGATGGATTTTCTTCAGAAGTTGACCTCTCCCTGGGGAGCGATGTTCACCTGCAGAGGGTCTGCTCCCTGTAGAGGAACCTCTTTTGCATGAATGACCCTCTTCTACAGGACAGATTTTCTTCAGAGGCCGACCTCTCCCTTTGGAATCATGTTTACCTGTAGAGGGTCCTCTCCCTGCTGAGGTACCCCTTTTGCATGAATGACCCTCTTCTACAGGACAGATTTTCTTCAGAAGTTGACCTCTCCCTGTGGATCGATGTTCACTTGCAGAGGGTCTTATCTCTGCTGAGGTACCCCTTTTGCGTGAATGACGGTCTTTTGCAGGCCGAATTTTCTTCAGAGGTTGATCTCTCTCTATAGGGTAATCTTTATCATTAAAGGGTCCCCTCCTCATAAAATTAGCCTCAGATGAATAGCCTTCTTCAGGGGGCCTTTTGGTGGGGTGATGTCTTCTTGCAGGGCAATGTTTACCTGCAGTGAATCCTCTCCCTATGAAGTTACCCCTTTTGACTGAGGGGCCCTCCTCTTCAGAGCAGATTTTGTTGAGATGACCACTCCCAGTGTGGTGATTTTTCTCAGCAGAGGGTACTCTATTTGCAGAGTCATCCTGATCAAGTGAGTAAGAGTCCTCAGGGGCCCTCTGAATGAGGCGCTGTCTCCTTGCAGAGCTATGTTCACCTACAGAGGGTCCTGTCCCTTCTAGGCTATCCATTTGGAATGAGTGTCCATTCTCTGCAGGCCGAATTTTCTTCAGAGGCCAACCTCTCCCTGTAGGGTAATCTCTGTCCTTAGAGAGTCCCCTCTCTGCATAGTTATCACTCTCTGCTGAGTGATGACCATTTTCTACAGGTATGTTTTTCTTTAAAGGCCGGCCTCTCTCTGCAGGAAGATCTTTCCGAGCAGAAAGTCCTCTCTGTGCAGTGTCATTCTGATCAAATAAATAACTGTCCTCAGGGGGCCTTTGGATGAGGCGCCTTCTCCTTGCAGGACGATGTTCACCTGCAGAGGGCTCTGTCTCTGCCAAGTTATCCATCTGGAATGCGTGTCTGTCCTCTGCAGGCCAGATTTTCTTCAGAGGCCAACCTCTCCCTGTGGGGTGATCTTTCTTTGCAGAGCGGCTCCTCTTGGCAAAATTGCCACTTTCGACTGAGTGACCCTCCTCTGTAGGGAGGTTTTTGTTAAGATGACCTCTCACTGCAGATCTACTCTTCTCTGCTGAGTGACCCTTCTTTGCCAGGTTACTTTTCTTGGCCGACCGACCTCTCCCTACAGGGCGCTCTTTCTCTATAGAGAGTCCTCTCTTCACAAAAAGACCTCTCTTTTTCTCTACATTGCTAGATTTCTGTGGCAAGGGGTCTTTCTTTCCAGGATAATGTTTCTCAGTAAAGGAACTTCTTCCATCCAAATAACCCTTCTCAGTAGATAGACCCTTTTTATTAGAAAGAACTTTCTTTTCTGGTTGACCTCTCTTTATAAGGGGGCCTCCCTTCTTGCAGGGAACTCTCTCCGTCAAACCTCTTTCATCTATGGAGTGGCCTCTTTCTGTAGGACGATTTTTTTTGATAAAGATCTCTCTCCCTGTAGGAAGATCTTTCTTAGCAGGGAGATGCTTCTCAGATGAGCAACTTTTCTCAGAAAAGTGACGCCTCTTCCCTGAGAGGTGTCTGTTGAAGTGGTGCCTTCCAGCAGAAGAACTTATTGCTGTAGCACGACGTTTTTCAACACTGTGATGTTTCTCAGTAAGGGGATTTTTCTCTGCTGTACAAGTTTTTGCATCAGACTGAACTCTCTCCACCGAATGACTTTTTGTGGCAGGGCAGCCCCATGGTCTTCCTCGACGAGCTGGCTGAAGACTCCTCAGTTCGGTTGACCTCTGTCCGGAGGAGTAACTTCTCACCTTTCTGACGTGCCTGTAGCTGGGCTCCGGCTTCATTAAATCATCTTCTTCAGCAAAGTGCTGGTCATAAACATGAGGTCCTTCCTTTTTGGAACTCATTGAATCAATCTTCTTTTATCTTCATAAAATTAATTAATTCCCAGATTTTCTGGGATTATTTGGAAAAATGGACTGCGAACACAACCCAGAAGTCTATAGTCTGAATTAGTTCTACAATCAGAGCCAAATCTCTTGATTTTTAAGCAAATTTTGCTCTTTTTAAGGCCAGTATACTAGCGGAAATGAAGAGCTCGTCCAGTACTGGACCAACCGCCAGCACAATGTGAGGTTTCTCTGGCAACTATCTGTACACAAACGTCATCTTGGGGGTGGGCCTATGCCCTTCAACCAATCAGGAGTCTTATGTAAATTGTACTATGTTCCATAGCCAAATGATTGGACCACTACTCTGATGTCATAGTAATGGCGGCCAGGAAGGTGCTATCTTTCTTTTCTTTAAGAAAAAAATCCCGGGGCTGGAGAAATGTCTCAACGGTTAAGACCACTGACTCCTCTTCCAGAGGACCTGAGTTCGATTCCCAGCATATTCATGGCAGCTAACAAGATCTGACACTCTTACACAGTAAAAAAAAATCCCAAGCTTCTGCCTCCTCCCTGGTGCTGACTTGATGAATATGACTTCCTTCCTCTGACTTGACTCATTCTCTGCCTAAAATCACCTTGAGTTGAAAGAGTGTGGAGGAGCTCCAGGTTTGAGGTCTCTGCAGCCCAGAGGGAGTGCCATCTTTAGCGATGAGAAATGATAGGTCAGATCTCTTTCCATCTTCCCTTTCCATTGCCTAGATTGGGCCACTTCTGAGGATGGCCCAATCCATTCTCCATTTCCATTTACTCTGAAAAGAATAATAAATTAAACTATTAAACCATGTGTCTCAAATAAGGAAACTGGGGTGGCAGTATAAGTATCTGACAAAACAAAAATGTTACAAGATAAAGAATGCTTTCTAATGATGAAAGAGTTGAACCATCAGGATATCACAATCAGGAACATTTAATCATCTAAGAACAAAAGAAAATACATAAAGCAAAAAGTCACAGAAATACAATAGACAATTCGAAAATACTAATTGAAGGATTTCAATGACTATTTTCATTATCACAACACTAGGGAGAAGTTAGCAATGAGATAAAAGACTTAACACTAAAAGATAAATAGTCCTACAAATAGATCTACACAACAGTCTACCCAACAGTAGCAGAACAGACATTCTTCACAAGTACATGTAGAACAGTCTCCATGTTAGATCATACACTGGCAAGAAAGCAAAGAAAATAGTAGTGTAGATTTAAGTATGCTCTTTAACCACAATTCAATGAAGTTGGAAATCAATACCAAGGAAATTAATGGAAAAAAAGTCTGTGAAAATTAAAAGGTACAACCCTACAAGTGATAGAGGACTGATCTCTAAGATATATAAAGAGCTCAAGAATTTAGATCCCAAAACCTTGAATAACCCTATCAAAAAATGGGGTTCAGATCTAAAAAGGGAATTCTCAGCAGAGGAACTACGAATGGCTGAAAGGCACCTGAAAAAGTGCTCTTCATCTTTAGCCATCAGAGAAATGCAAATCAA